>JAODAL010050848.1:0-27100 GCA_025379985.1 Phyllomedusa bahiana | reverse complement strand
CCCTTTTTTGGGTCAGTCAAAGCTTTTTTAATAGATCTACTTTGTTTGGTTACATTTGATACGGGCAATTTTGTAGTCACCACAGGTTTTTTGGGATAGGTGCCAAAAAATCCCCTTTTATTATCCCATATACTTTTCAGACGGGGGGTTTTTTTCATTTTTGGTCAGAAAAGCTTTGTTCATAGATCTCCCTTTGAAATTTAAATTTAAAACAAAAGCAAATTTTGTATCACCACAGGTTGTTAGGTAAAAAAAAATTCCTTTTTTTTTCCCCTTTTCCCTTTCAGACAGGTTTTTTTTTTTAAACTTTTGGTCAGTCAAGCTTTGTTGATAGATTCTTTGCATTTAAAATTTTGGGAAAACGCAATTTTGTAGTCCCCAAAGGTGAATTGATAGGTCCCAAAAAATTTTTTTTTTTTCCCCGTTATAAATTCAGTTCATTTTTTTTTTATTTTGGGCGCAGGCCATTTTTTTGATAGAGGACCTTGCATTTTAAATTTGAATCCATTTTTTTTGTTTTAAATTTGGGGGATTTGAAATAGGTGTGATTTGCGTCTTAAAAAGAAAACCTTTCCAAACTTTTCCCAAAAACCTTCTCAAATTTTTATCTTTCTGAAATGGAGCGAAATTCGGTGGTAACGAGCAAAGGGGGGGGTGGGGCCATGGGGGTTTGGGTACGAGGGGAAGGTGCTCCTTCCAGTGCTGGCGACAACACGCTTTCCACGGATGTGGGTTTTGCAGGCCCGCCCGGGCCCTGTCTTTGCGGGGTCGGGGCCCCCTTGAAATCTCGGGAACAAAACAGCTTTCGCCAATCGTTTTTCAGGGGGTTTAAATGAAACCTGCACCCCAAGAAAGTCTTCCCTCCTCTTCCTCCCAGTCAGGGCCAAAAAATGTCTTCATCAGAAACACCCCAGAAACCTTTCCAACATGAAGCACCCAAAAATTTCAACTCGTTACCCACCACTTGGATAAAACCCTTTTTCCCGAAGCCCTTTTTGATGACAAAATGGGGGGTAAAGGGGCATTTTAAAAAAGTTTCAAGGGGCCCAAAGGGGGATGATTTTCTCTGCTCTGACCCCCCAGTTTACAAAATCCCAAACGGGAGGAGGAGAAGGAACCCGGTCAATCGGAAAAAATCCGGGGGGGCGGCAAGCCTTGCATTTCCCTCTTGCTTGCACCCCGACCTGGATGAAAAAAGTCAGCACGACAAAGTCACCTGTTTTAAATAAATTAAGAGGGACGACTTTGGGGAAACCCAAACGTGGTTTTTTCCCAGCAGAATTTGGAAGACGATGGGGAAATTTTTCATGGGGAAATCCCGCCTCAAAAAGGGAGGGGACGGCCCCAAGAAGCCCGCTGAAATGATTCCCCCTGCCAGGCCCAGGGGAAACCCCGCTCCTCGCTTTTTTTCCCGTAAAAAAGGGTTCCAGGACCTCTCAATCGGGGCCTTCCCTTTGAGAAAAGCCTCTAATTAAACCCAGTGATGTCATATGCCCCCTTTTTGCCGAAAACCCGCATAAGTAGGGGCAAAAACCCTTGGGTTTTTTTAAACCACCCCCCAAAATGTTTTAGTCAAATGCAGCGAATGCATGAGTTAAAATTGGAGGCAACATTTGGGCCAAAAAAGGGCCCAAAAACCGACGCCGGGCCCTCCAACCACTGTCACACCCTCTGTCGGGGGCCGCTTCCTCCCCCCCAACCCCCAAAGGCTTTCCCCAAAGCTCCCCTTGTCTCTCGGTCATGATGGGGGAAACAGCCCCCCCGTTTTGGGCCTCCCCCCGTCGGCCCGGAGTACCCCAGCCCCAACCCAGGCCCCCATCCTACCCCTTCTCCTTCCACCATTTGCGCCCCGGGCACGCCTTACGGGCGGCCAGTCAAGCCCCCCACCCTTCTGTTTTTCCAGGTTTGGGAGCAGAAGAAAAAATTAAAAAACCCAAAACCACCCCAAAGCCAAAACCCTTTGAATGTCGGCTTTTGCCAGGTTTTTGGCCCGGGAAAATGTTTTTTTCCCTTTCTGGGGGGACCCAGATGGGTTCCGCCACGTCATGGCCCTTGTTTTGCCCCCAATACCAGATGGAGCGGCATTTTTTTCCAAAAAGCAGTCCATGCCCTGGCCAGCCACGGCCCAACAAAAATTTCAACGCATTGTCTGCATTTTGGGGCCCGGAAAAAAGTCCATTGACCCCCGAAACAGGGAAATTGAAAGCAGGGCCAAAGGCCCCGCTTTTTCTCTGGACAGTCATTGGGTGGCTGGGGGGATGTCTTGGGGGGGGACGGGGGCCCTCTCAGGCTCGGCGCCCCCCCGCTTTTAAAAAAACCGCGGGATGGTGAGGGTTCTTTCCCCCAATTTTCCTCGGTGGCTTTACGCCCCCAGAAAAACCCGGGCCCCGGTTGAAATTAATCTTTCTTGGAGACCGTCCAAAACCCAGGTCAGGAGCGGGGGGTTTCTCCCAAGGGAAAAAAAGCGCGGCTGGGTGACAAAAAACCTTGGCCAAGGAAATGGGGGTGTCCCGAAAAACGGGTAAAAATTGGGGGAACCACTTTCCCTTGCCGGAACATTTCATAAAAACCTTTTCGCCCAAAAATTTCTAAAAGCTCCCGGGGTTTGGACTCCCTGTGAGGAAGGCTCGAATCTGAGCCCCGCACTTCGGGTTTCGCAAAACCCTGTTCGCCCCCGGCCTGGCTGCGTTGCAGGTCAGTTTGGCCTCCCGAAACCTTTCTCATTGTTGACGTGGCCCCACCGGGAATTCCACCTCCCATGTTTCCAGCGTTTTGGGGCCCAGCGGAAATTGCCTTAACCAGAAGGGAAGTGAACGGGCCCTGACAAACAGCGTGCGGACCTCGGGGTTTTGGCCCCCGAGAGGGGGGGCGGGTAAAAAGAAGCTCTGCACCATCCTTGCCATTTTTTGAAGAAGCCACCAAAATGGGTCGGGTTTGGACATCCCCCTTGTCAGCTGAGCATTGGGGGTGATCTTAGTTCGGGCGATCTTTGGGGCCCACTCTGAAACATCAGGTCCGCCAGCGACGGAGGGGAGACGGACACAAGGGCGGCACGGAGCCTTTCTCTCTGTCGAATCCAAAAGGGGGCAGGGACATTTTTTCACAATTTTACGGTCTTCATTGGGCAGGGGTTTGGGGGGTCCAGGGCTGTGCAAGGTGGCGAACCCGCTCTCGGGGTTTGATAAACTCGGGAAGTCAGGGCTGGTTGAAGCTTTTCCCGGGGGAAATTGGGAGGAGGAGGAGGGGGGAGGAGGTATTCCTAAACCAACTTTACCGACGCCCCCTGCTTTGGAAAGGGGGTTGGCGCAAATTTTTGAGGCGGAGGGGGAAGTTTGAGGAAGTTCATTTTGGGTTTTGTCCCCCAAAAACCCCAGAGGTTGGGAAATAAAAGGCCCCATCTCTCACATGATTGTTGGATGCCCTTTTTCCCCCAACATGATCCTCGCATTAAGGCCAAAATGCAATTTTTTTACTGGGGGGCCCCAACCCTTTTGGAAACCCCCGGTACAAAACAAAACTGGCATTTCCTTCCACCCCCCCAAAATTTGAGAGTAAAATGCGGGATTGGAAACCCTTGAGTTTAAATAAACGGGAAAATTCTGTTGCGTCTGTTTCACGTTCCTAAAATTTTTCCCCGGTGGAACAACATCAGGACTTTACAGAAAGTAGAGTGCCAAGAAACCTTTGGGGGAAACAGCGGGAAAGGTTCGGGAAGCCTAATGGGTGACCTTGGCAATCTTTATTTCCCACCTAACCAACGAAATGAAAGGGGGGGCACACATCCAAACACGGGAAAACAGTTTAAGTTCAGGGTTTGCACATATCTGCGTTTAAACACCGAATTTTTTGTATGTGCCCGGACCAATAGCCCTTCTGGGTTCCCAAAATGGCAAAAGGCCCCGAGTTGGTCGCACCCTTTAAGGTGTTTGCCCTCCCCGAAAGCCAGCGTCTTACCCTTAGGGGGACCTTCAGCACCCTGGGGGGGGGAAAAAGGGTCATTATAGAAAAAACGCACCCTTTTTTCCAAACTAACAGTGGATCTTTTGACTTTCTTCAAGATAAATTTGGCATGGATCTCTGATGAAATTGTGGCCTCAATTGCCGAGGTCCTAAATTATTTGGGGGGGTCTAACTTCACTTTTCCTTTTCAACAAAATGGTCCCTTAAAAATTTTTTTTTAAAATGACCCATTTTTACTGCAATTTTTATTCTCTTTTCCCCAAAAGTTCATTTTGCTGGTTTTTTCTGTGAGGAGGATGTTAAAGACAGCAAGGTTTATAACAACACCGATTTTCCCTTTTCTACTTTATCTTTTTTGAAAATTTTTGCTTTTTCAATGGTTTTGGGGCAAAGTTGCTGTGAGATACAGCTTTAATTAAGGGCCCCTTTTGGAAAAAGAAAAGTTTCTTTTAAATGGCATTTCTCCCACAATTTTTTTAAAAGTGGGTGAGAAGTTATTTTATAAATTTTTTGGGGGGCATGTTTTGTGAGATACAGCCCAAATCATGGCCTTGGAAAAGAAATGTGGCTTTTTAAGTGGGATTTCTCGATCACAAATTTTTTTAAAAGTGGCTTAAGAAGTCATATTTTTAAAAATTTTTTGGGGGCTTTTTTGCTGTTAGATTTAAACTATAAACATGGGCCCTTTTGGGAAAAAAATGTGGGTTTTTTGAGGGATTTCTCCCTCACCCAAATTTTTTTCAGTGGCTGAGAAGTCATTTTTTTTAAATTTTTGGGGGCATGGGGCTTTGAAAAGCAGAAAAATTTCGGGGCCAATTTTAAAAAAAAGTTGGTTTCCCCAAAAAAGACAATTTTTTTCTTCACAATTGTCAAAAGTGGTCAAGCGCATTTTTTAATTTTTTGGGGGGATTTTGGCTGTGACATCAAGTATACTAAAAGGTTTTCCCATTATAAAAAAAATTTTTTTTAACATTTGTTCTTCACCCAAAAAGTCAAAAGTGGGTCAAAGGGTTTATGTTTTGAATTTTTTGGGGGGATTTTTCAGTGCATGCAGCTTAAAACTACAGGCCTTTATAAAAAAATTTTGTTTCTAAAAAGAATTTTTCTTTTACAATTTTCAAAAGGGCCCCAAAGGGGGATGTTTTGAATTTTTTTTGGGGGTTTTTTTCTGTGCATCAGCCCATACTACAGGTCCTATTATAAAAAAATGTTGTTTCTAAAAGACATTTCTTTTCACAAATTGGGCAAAAGGGGTTAAGGGTCCCTGTTTTTTAATCTTTTGGGGGGATTTTGTGTGCATGCAGTTGGGCTTCAGGTTCCCATTGTAAAAAAAAAGTGGTTTCTAAAAGACAAATTTTTTTCTTCCAAAAATTGTCAAAAAAGTGGGTCAAAGGGGGATGGTGCTGTCAGAAACGGAATAGGTAGGACATGTTAAAAGGGAAAAATAAAGCAAAATGACTTGTTTTTGCAAGATTTTTTAACATAGAATCAAACCCTGTAATTTGAGCAAAACCCCTTTTTAATACAAATTTAAAAAAAAAGGAAAAAAAAGAATGGTGGGGAAATTTTTCCCATTTTTTAAAAAAGGGTGTTTAAAAATTAAACTACAAAAAAAATTTGCATGTACAAAAAAAGCTGGGAAAAAAAAATTTCCCCTGGGTTTTACAAGGGGGGTACAGGGAAGACCCTTTACCGATGTAGGTTATTTTAAGGACTTTGGGTTTTAGCCGGACAGAGAACAAAGTAAAAAGACCCCTTTTTCCCCCGCCACGTTTAGTAAAATGAGGGAAAAAAAAGCCAAGAAAAAATGGGCCCCCGGGGGTAAAAAGGAGCGTTTAAACCCCCAGTATTTCCCCAAATGAAGCTCAAATTTGGGCCCCACCATACGGGGGGCAAGCGCTACCCGGGCTTGACTTTTTGTATGAGGAAGGGGAGGTTTTTTAACCCCAAACTTCCCCCTTTCCC
This sequence comes from Phyllomedusa bahiana, assembly GCA_025379985.1. NCBI lineage: Eukaryota > Metazoa > Chordata > Amphibia > Anura > Hylidae > Phyllomedusa > Phyllomedusa bahiana. Next base: position 21,175 of record JAODAL010050848.1, on the reverse strand, counting down.
CACCTCTTCCGCACGGGCAGATTTTGTTTCTGCGTTTCGGGGGATTTTTTAAACCCTGTTAAAAAGATTTTCGGAAGCCCCGCCTGGGGTCTCAAACCCCAACCCCCTTTAAAATCCGGCCCTGGCAGCTGAACCCGCGTGTTAATAGATGAAAACCCCAGCCTGGGTTTTCACCCCACCCACTGTTTCGTCTGGCCCCGGCAACTGGACCTCCCGGGTTTTCAGATGGCGAGGAGCACTGCTCCCCACCGGGTTTGGGGCAATAGGAGGGCTTTTAAATTTTTCTCTAAAAAAATCTGATTTTGAAAAAGGTGATTTTTTGTGGGTTAAGTAGTGTAAAAAAGGACTCCAAGGGCTTACACAAAATTTCAAATTTTTTGGTTAAAATTTTCTGGAGCTGGATCACTATGGGGTGCAAAAATTTGATCTCCCCGGGGGGTCCCGTCCCAAAACACTGAAGAAGGATTTGGAGGAAAAATTTTAAACCCTTGAATTGATTGGGTGAATCAATTTAGAAGCCCAAAAGGGCAAATTTTCCTTCTCAATTTTGAAAAAGTTTTGGGGGGGATTTTGGACAATTTTTTTTTTACTTAAAGGGGTGTGGACTAAAATTTTTTCATTACACGTGTAAAAAATACCTTTAAAAACTGCAGGGAAAGGGGGGTAAATTTTTATTTTTATTTCCCCTTGAAAAAAAAACAAAAAGATTAAAAATGTAAAAAATATAAAAAAAACTTCCCTAATTTAAAAACTGTAAACAAATTTCAGTTACCAAAAAATATTTCTAAATGGGCAGTCCACTGTAACAAAATAGATAGTGCCACTTTTTTTCTGTGGGTCAAACATGTTTTGGGGTTTTATGTTTTGGTACAGGGTTTGGTAAAGTTTAATTTTCCAGTGAAACTAAAATGGGGGGTTGAAAGGGCTCCTTTTTCCGGCCCCTTTTTTAAATTTTGGGGGGCCGCAGGTTTTAAAAAGGGGCATGGCTTCCCCGGACAGGGGTAGTTTAATTTTCCATTTTTAAAAAAGATATGGTTCAAATCTTTCTTTCCCTTTGGACTTTTTAATTTTTTTGGGTATTGGGAGGTTTTTTAAAAGGGTCGGAGTGGGGGGGAAGACAGGATATTTTAATTGGGCTGTGAGTTTTTTTCTGTGGCTTTTAAAAACCTAAGGTTTTGCCTAAGATGTAGCACTTTTCCATTTGGACTGTTTTGGGGTGTTAATTTCAGTTCTCCAGCCCGTTTGGGGGTAAGAATTTAAAGGGGTTGTTCCTCTCCCATAGACTTTTGGTCATCGGCATAAAACTCCCAAACGGGCAAACGAATACGTGTTTTATAATTGACATATCGACTAACGACCAAAAAGCGGGTATTTAACGTAAAACGCTAATTTAAAGTCCCAAAAATTTGGTCAGACCGAGCCCGTGAACTCCAAATTTAGGGGACCGGGCCCCTGATTAATCCTTGACCCCCGTTCTTTGGCCCTTTTGATATCCCCCCCCTGGGGTCCCTGATGTTATGTGGCCAAAAAGGGTTTATACTGCTTTAAATTTTATTTCATTTTTGCACTTGTGACCGGAGCTGCTTTTTTGTTCCCGGAAACCTGTTTCCCCCGCGCTCCCCTGCGGCGGGGCGGACCGGCCTGCTGTTTTTTTTGATGGCACCCAATATTTTTTTCATGACCCGTTCCATAAAACCCCAGGAAAAAAAAATAAACTGCTAAATTTTTAGCTCCGCGATGGGGCCCAAAAAAAAAACGCTCCCCAAAACCAAAAACCCCTTTCGAATTTCAGGGGGAGAAACTGTGGTAATTAACGTCTTTCGGTTCCCCCGGCTGGGCAAGTCCTTTTTTTGGTCTCTTTTGGGGAAACCTTCAGAAAAACCTGGAGCAATACAAAATAAAACCATTGTTGGTGTTCTTTTAAGCCTGCTCTCTCAACAGTGTTTATTAAAAAAATTTGGGGCGGGAAAAAAAACTTTGACATCGGGGCCCCAAAAGGGCACACGGGATCAATATTTTTAAGAGTTTGGGAGTGAGGGGAACGTTTCCAGTCCGGGCCGGCGGGTGAGCAGTCCCCTTGGGGTGTTCCCAGCTCTGGGTATCTTGCGGAGCTCACATTTTGGGGTTCAGTATTTTCATCCCTTTAAATTGGATACGGGTTTTAAAATCCCTTCTTTGGGAATGTCGGTCATTATAGAATGGGAGGGGGGGGGGCCAACAAAACAAAAACAAAAAAACCCAACTAGCGTCCTTGCACAAATAGGGAAATTTTTTCAAAATGGGGACCTTAACAATGGTTGATGGAAAAACAGACAACATCTCCATTTGGTGGCCCAAAAATCGACCCCAACGGGTGGCACCAAAAATCTTTTTTTTACAGTGGTCCCCAGGAATGGGTCCCCAGGGCGACCCGGGGCCCCCAAAGTCCAACACTGGTCAATCTCGGGGTTATATTAATTAGGGTTGGCAATTTGCTGTTTCCTTTCCTTACTGAATTTTTTTAAATTAAGTATCGTCGTTACACATTCCCAATGAAAGGGGTTTCCCCCCCCCAGCACCCCCCTTCCCCGTCTGTCCACTAAATTTGGTCTCGGCCCCATCGCACCCGACCCCCATTAAATAAATTTCTTTACATCAATTAAGTTTGAAATTAAAGATGGGAGAGACCATAAAAATAAATTAAAAACCCGGCCCGGGCTTCCAAGATCAAATATGTACATTAAAAAAACTAGGGGGGAAACGTAAAAACCCCAAGCGCTGCCCCGAATATCCCCGACGGGGGGCAACGAGCAGGTGAAAAATTTATTTACATCTAACAACAAAGATGAAATATAATCCATATGTTTAGAGGGATGACAAACTCATTTATTGTGAGAGCCGAGCGGCGCGCTTCACTGCGAGCCACGGGCAACATCCCCGAGAAAGCAGCAAGTATCTTTCTGTTCTCCAGCTCTACTATGTAGGTTCCCTGATATATGGCAGGATTATATTAATTATCGCTAATTATCCCTTTTTTTGTTAATCGCTTTTGGTGGGGGGACTCCATTTTCATTTTGCTAGGGGGACCCTTTAAATTTCTATTTTTACGCCTCTGACTTTTACTGGGGGGAAAAAAAGGGGATCAACTCCACTTGAGGGGCCCCAGGAAGAAACACCCTTGGGGGGGGCCCCAAGAATCAATCCACTGGGGGCCCAAAAATAAAACCCCAAAACTGGTGGACCAAGAATCTCTCCCTGGGGGGCCCCAAGAACTCTCCACTGGGGGGCCCCCAAGAATCAACTCCACTGGGGGGGCCTCAAGAAATGAACCCCGGGTTTGGCCCCCAAGAATCTTTCCACTGGGGGGGGGCCCAAGAATCATCCCCTTTTGGGGCGACCCGGGCCCACCCCAACCCAAACACTGGTCCCCTCTCAGATTTTATACATATAACTGTCGGAAGCTCGCTCCCTTCCTTTCCCCTTACTGACTGTGTTACTTTGTATCGTCTGCTACACATTCCCAATAGTAAGCGGTTCCCCCCCCCAACACCCCCTTCACTTTCTGTCACTCATTTGGTTCTGCTGCCATGCACCCCCGGACCCGTTTTTAAAAAATTTTTTACATCAATGAAGTTTGAAATTAAAGATGGGAGTGACCGTAAAAATCAATTCCTAACCGTCCGCTTCCAAGATAAAATATGGACATTAATAAACTTATGGGAAACGTCAATACTCAGCGCTGCGGGAATATCCCCGACGGCAGCGAGCATGTGCGGATATTTACATTTAACAACAAAGATGAAATATAATCCATATGTTTGGGGGTTTGACAAACTATTTTTTTGGGGAAGCCGGGGGCGCACTTTACTGCGACACCGGCAACCACCCCCAGAAAGAGCTTTCATTTGCAGAGGCGATCATTTTATACAGTAATCAATGTCACCAGGAGCCACAGACTCTGCTGAGGGCGAACTCACGCATATTCTCCCTGTGACTATAAACCGGGCAGGCGGGAAACACACCCCTCACCAAAAGATGACCCCCGTTTTTACAGATTTCACAGAGGCGTTATAGTACTTGGGGTAGTTTTTATACATGATATGGGGCGGGATAAATTTATTTGCTTACTCTTTTCTTTTTTGTGAGATCTCTTCAGAAAGGGCTTTCTTTTTGCCCCCGATGAACCGGAAAAAGGGTAAACCATGTGGGAAATTTTTTGTATGATACCCATTATGTACAACTTATTAGGGTACAATAGGGGCTTTTTTTGGTTAGAGTAAGGCTCCCGTTTTGGGTCGCTTTTTTTCAGAGGGGTGCCCCTTTTTTTTGAAGGTAGGGTGGGGGTTTTTAAAAGGGATTCAATGGGATAGTATCAGTATCCTGTGTCCTTCTCATTATTTTCCGTTTTTGTTTTTTTCCTTTTGGGTCATTATTTGTTTATTTTTCATTTTATTGGGGTTAATAAATGTTATGTTTTAAAATAACACTCACCTATTATTTTTTTTTGTACATTTAAGATGGATTTTTTGAAAGACGGGCACTATTTTGTAGTCAGCATAATGTTCATCATGGCAGTTTTATAGTAGTTTATTATTGAAATTTGGGGCAGTATTTAGAGTTTTTTTCTTGTATATGGAGAGCAGATTATATTTTTTCTTGTAAAAGGGAGCGTTTTAAATGTAGTTATTTTCCTGTACTAGGAACAGTTTTTTTAAGTTTTTTTTGTACTGGGGGGGCAGTATTATGTAGTTATATTTTGTACATAGGACAGTATTATAGTAGATTTTCTTGTCATAGGGGCGTATTATAGTAGTTTTTTCTGTACAAGGAGCAGAAAATTTTTGTGTTATATTTTGCTAGGGGGCGTATTATAGTGGTTTTTTTTTGTACATAGGAGCAGTTTTTTTTAGTTTATTTTTAATAGGGGACAGTATTATAGTGTTATATTCTTGTAAAGGGGCAGTATTTTAGCGTTTATTCTTGAAATGGGGCAGTATTATAGCAGTTTTTTTTTTACATAGGGAACATTTTTTAAAAAGTAGTTTATACTCTTTACAAGAGACCCGAATTTATTTGTTCTTTCTTGTACATGAAGGGCAGTTTTTTGTAGTTATATTCTTGACATAGGGGGCCTTTTATAGTTTTTTTCTTGTACATAGGGGGCAGTTTTTAGTATTATTTCTTTAAAAGGGGAGACATTTTAAAAATAGTAGTTTATCTTGTACAAGAGCAGTATTATAGTAGTTAATTCTTGTTATAGGGGCTTTTTATTTAGTATTTTATTCTTGTACATAGGGGCATATTATAGTATTTTATTCTTGTACTTAGAGGCAGTTTATAGTTTTTTTATTCTTGTACTTTTGGAGCGTATTAAAAGTAGTTAATTTTCCCTGTACTAGGAACGTATTATAGTAGTTATTTCTTGTCATACGGCAGTTTATGTAGTTATTCTTGTACATAGGGAGCAGTATTATAGTGTTATATTCTTGTACATGGGTGGCAGTTTAAGCAGTTATATTTTTTGTACTGGGGCAGAAAATTTAGCAGTTTTTTTCTTGTACATAGGGGGCGATTTAGTAGTTATACTTTGTACATGGGGGGCAGAATTTTTGAGTTATACTCTTGACATAGGAGCCATTTTTATAGTAGTTCTATTCTTGTACATAAAGGGCAGTATTATAGTAGTTAATTCTTGTACATGGGGGGCCGTTTTATAGTATTATATTCTTGTAAGGGGGGGCAGTATTTTTTAGTTATTTTCTTGTACATAGGGGGCGTATTATAGTGTTATTTCTTGTACATGGGGGACAGTTTTAAATTAGTTATATTTTTGTACATAGGGGCAGTATTATATTTTATTTTGAAATTTAGAAACAGTATTTAGTAGTTATATTTTGTACTAGAAACAGTTTATAGAGTTTATTCTTGGCATATAAGCAGGTTATAGTTTTTTATTTTTGTTCTTTGGGGCAGTTTTTTGTAGTTGATTTCTCATGGGCTCAGTTTATGTCACTTGATTTATTATGTTATTGTTTTCGCCCCCCATCCCTTTAGCGTCTATAGACAGTGCAGTACTCTTAAGGGTAAAATAAAGTATAAAAAAAATTTTGTTCCCCAGGAGCCCCAAGGATGAAATCGCGACATTTAGTGAGACCCCCTTTTTAAAAAAATTTCGTGTGCAGCTGGGATGTTTTTACTTTTGCCCATTTTTTTTTTTGCTCATAGTTGTTTTCTTCCCCGTGCTGCTTTCTTCACAAGTGTAAATAAAACTTTTGGGGGTTCCTTGTCTGCTGTGGGTCCGTCACGGATTGGGACATATTTTATTTAAATTTTATTTGTTTCAGGTCCCCGGGGTGTCCGGCCAACTCACTGTAATTCATTTATCCAAGCTTCTCCATTGTGTTCACAACATTGATTATTCACTTTGCAGCAAATAAATTACTGAGGACTTTTCCAAAGTCAGCAACTGATAAATGAAAATTGGGCCAGTTCTCAGGGGTTTTTTGCGGTTTTATCTTTAGCTATAAAATTGGGACTTTGCATTTTCTGAGTTTGGCCGAAAAAAAATTTTTGTCGAAACTGTTTGGGGTTACCTTTGCCCCTACAATCACTCACAGAGTGGACCCGACTAAATTTCAAATATCGGCCGGGGAACATTGTTTCAATTTCACTTTTTTTTTTTTATTTTATCCTTCATTTTTTCCCTAAAATTGGACAATTAGATTGTTGTAAAAATTTTATCCTCAACAACAAAATTCTCCCAAGATCTATAAAAGTATAAAACTTGCAGCTTTTATTGTGTATTTCAAAAAATGCTTTAAAAAATATAAATGCACTACTTTTTTAGTGTAGAAAAAGTTTCCCCGTTTTGGAACAAAAACGTCCCTTATCTGACATAACATGTTCAACTGACTCTCTCCGAATATATTCTTAGGTCACATGACACACATCAGGTGTTTTAAGACACCAATTTAACAAGGTTAAAAACCTACATTAATAAAAAACAAACTACACAAAGATGAAGTGTGCTAAATAAGAATTTACAATAATGGAAACATTGATGTCATGTCTTTTATTCATACAAGCAGACACTAGAATTTATATTTTTTTAAATATGCATTTTTTGGAATACACAATAAAGCTGAAAGCATTTATACTTTTTAAAGAATCTTGGTGAGAAGTTGTGTTGCTGGATACAATTTTGCATTTATATTTTCTCATTGGGACGCTGCTGTGGACGTCTTCATCATTTCTTTCTGTGCAACCATCTTTCTCTATACAGGTGAGCTGAAGATTTTTTGTTTTGTTTAACTTTGTCATATTAGATTGTATGGGTATGTCCACACGACTTTTTTCAGATCCGTTTTTTGATTCGTTTTTCGGACCCAATACGGATCCAAAAAACGTATTTAACAATGTGCAGTGTGATTTACATTGGCTTTAATGTAAAACACGCATCTCCGTTCAGACGAGTGACCGCCGCTGCGTGTTTACTTGCGTCTTTTCAATGCGTTTTTCGGATTCGTTTCAAGAATTTACATGTCAATTCTACTTGCGTTTTATGCAAGTGAAATCCCCATAGGGAACAATGGGGTGCGCTTTTGGAGCCTGAAAAACAGATCCAAATGCGCAACATACTATAAGAACAAATAAAAACCACTCAACATTCTAAAATAAACTATTTATCTAAAACATTAATAAATTTATTAGTAAAAACTTCTATAATTTCTATAAACACCCATTCTGTACTAAAAAACTGCTTTTATATCATTCAATACATACATATAATAAAAGTGATTTATAAGATTAAACACGTGTAAAATGCTGGAAGCGCCCTATATTGGGCTTCATCGGAAACACATGTAAAATGCTGGAAGTGCTCTCTATTGGGCTTCATCTGAAGCACACGTAAAATGCTGGAAGCACCCTCTATTAGGCTTCATCTGAAACACATGTAAAGTGCTGGAAGTTCCCTCTATTGGGCTTCATCTCAAACACATGTAAAATGCTGGAAGTTCCCTCTATTGGGCCTCATCTGAAACACATTTAAAATGCTGGAAGCGCCCTCTATTGGGATTCATCGGAAACACATGTAAAATGCTGGAAGCGCCCTCTATTGGGCTTCATCTGAAACACATGTAAAATGCTGGAAGTGCTCTCTATTGGGCTTCATCTGAAACACACGTAAAATGCTGGAAGCGCCCTCTATTGGGCTTCATCTGAAACACATGTAAAGTGCTGGAAGTTCCCTCTATTGGGCTTCATCTCAAACACATGTAAAATGCTGGAAGTGCCCTCTATTGGGCCTCATCTGAAACACATTTAAAATGCTGGAGCCGCCCTCTATTGGGATTAATCAGAAACACATATAAAATGCTGGAAGCGCCCTCTATTGGGCTTCATCTGAAACACATGTAAAATGCTGGAAGTGCCCTCTATTGGGCCTCATCTGAAACACATGTAAAATGCTGGAAGCGCCCTCTATTGGGCTTTATCTGAAACACTTGTAAAATGCTGGAAGCATTTACTGTGTATATATATTGAAAAATGGATCCAAAAATCGCATCCAAAAATGCGTGCAAAACGCATGCAAAATGCATCCAAAAAGCATCTGCAGCTGCGTTTTTGGATACGTTTTTTGGATACAGTTTCTCTTCTGGTAAAAAACGGATCCAAAATGTCGTGTGAACATACCCTATCTGTTCTGTGTCGATTGAAAGAGAAGGCTCACAACCAGATTTCCCAGGTTTCCCTCTTTTGTAGGGGAAATTCTCTATTTTTGACCCAGATCCCATTGTCTCTCTTTACTCCTTGCATTAACCCCTTTATGATGGAGCCGTTTGTTTTTTCCTCCCCTTCTTCAGTAAACCACAGCATTTTTGATCTTTCTCTTGTCAAAGTCTTATGAGGGCTCATGTTGAATTGTGCCATTGGTACTATGAAACCGAAAAAAATTGTGAGGTGGAAAGGAATTGTGCTATTTTGTGGTGGTGGTGGGGTTATGACCTTCACTCTTGAGCATACAAGATGAGTTTTCTGTATTCTGCAGGTCAGTATATTTCTGGGGATCTCAAATATTTAGGATTTTCTTAATGTTTTAGTACCAATTTTTTTTTTAAAAAAACATAATTTATTAACATTGTGCTGCAGCCCCATTTTCTGTGACAACTTTTTGGTTTGCCTCCTTTGGATCAGAATGAGGGCTTGTTTTTTTAGCCTGAAATGTGGTTTTAAGGGGAATGTGTCATCAAAAATGACTTATCGTTTAATTCACATTTTTATGTTCAACACATTTTTTAAGAATTTTTGGTTATTTTTTTTTTTTTAATTTTCCATATCACTTTCAATATTTTTTAAGAATTCTTAAGTCCTGCAGTTTTCACTTTGGCCACTAAGCCTAATAATAGTCGGACACTTCCTGTTCTGTAGAGAGATTCTCAGTTGTCTGATCATTACCAGCACAAAGAGGGTTAAACTGAAAGGAGACACCAGTGTGAATTGATAACACAGGATCTGCCAGTCACAAGAGGAGATAATCACAGTTCACCCTTTCACCTCCCTGCACAGTGACTTCTGCCCAGGTCACAGAGCATGACTAGAAAACTCTCCTATAGAAATCAATGGGACTGAGTCAGTCTTAAGTCTCCTATATGCATGAAGCTACTGTAAAGCATCTCTCTGACTGCTGTTAAAGTAGTGCAAACACAGCCTAGTGGCCAAATTGAAAACTGCAAGAATTAATAATTATTAAAAAATATTGAAAATGATATGAAAAAAAAAAAACAACCACAAATTCCTAAAAAATGTGTTTAACATAAAAATGGGACTTAAACAATGACTCATTTTTGATGACACATTCCCTTTTGGGATAGATGCAACTTTTTAATTGTGATTAAAAGAAAAAGCTCTCAGTTCACCCGGGTAGAAGATTTACAGAGAATTGGTGGACTCCAACTGAAGCGCAGATAAAGACAATTATTGAAGGTTCTAGCATCTTTAAAAGGCAAAATGTTTATTCAAAACCATTGATAAAATCCATAAGGCAGCACATGACAAATGCAGCAGGGGCTATATGCAACTTTTTTATCCCTTTTTATTTAAATTTTCTGGAGCCTTGAAATGACCAAAGAAACCACAGACTTTGCATTTGGAATGTTTTTCTTTCCATGGTGTTCACCGTACTGGAGAAATTATATTATATTCTAATAGATCTGACTTTTTTGGATGCGTAGCTACCAGTTATTTGTCATTTTCATAAAAAAACACACATTTTTGTAAAATGATAAGAGGGGGATGTTTTGAACTTTTTAAAATGTTTTATTCATAAAAAAAATTATTATTTTTACACTGGTACATGTAGTCCTCCTAGGGTAGTTGACCACTATGAGGTGTGCTAGCTTGTACACCTTTTTTTGCATTATATATACATATGCCTGAACAGCCCTTTGGATGCGGAATGTCCCTGGGTCTGTCTGTGTATTAAAGGGGATTATCGCTTCTTTAGTTCGGCTGATTCATACTGCTCTCAGCTTCTCAACTCTAGAAATGCAGGGGCGTTTCTTCCCCTCCCAGCTGGGTGACATCATCCCCCCTTCACTGTTCATGCTGGCTCCCGAGACTCCCCCCCCCTCTGAGACCACATGTCACTGTGTCTCTCCCTATGTAGTCTTATTTTGTAAGAGCTGTATTCAATCTAGACTGAGCACTGATCTCTTCTCCTATCACAGCTGGAGATTTGTTACAGTTGAATCTAGCTTTCTATAAACGGCACAGATCTCCCTTCTATGCAGGAGAGGCAGGGATCGACACACAATTATGCTATTTCCTGATTGTAGAAGCCCTGCAGTGTTATTCTGTTTCTTCTGGCTGTGCAGAGTGAAAATGTGCCGGTCCCTTAGTTTCAGTGAAAGGCAGGAATGCAAGCTCCGTGAATACCATAAAGAAATTTTATCTAGCACTCTCAATTATCGTGTGCCCGTGGAAGGGATAGTGCGGTCCCGTATACAAGCAAGATAATAAATCCACAGCACACAGTAGGTAATGCAGAATAATTATATTGAGAAGTCCATTTTTGATACAAATGGTAGAATTCAACACACTAATTTCTTTTTTCTGGTACAAGGAAATCCAGACTTGTGACAAAGATAGGTGCGACGTTTCGGCAAAATTACAAGCCTTAATCATGCATGTCACTAAAAGAAAAGAAAAAAACAACAATAAAGAAATAGTCGGGAGAAATACAGGGAGATGGGAGTATAGAAATAGAAAGAAAAAAAGGGAAAATAGAGAAATAGGGTGAGAAATCTATATTGTCAATAAAGCATTAAATCTATGCAGAGGACAAAAAAAATAGAAAAGCAGAATAAAGTATAAGGAGGTCATAAGGACATAGAGGACACAAAGAAAAAAAGTGTTATATGAAGGCAATATATCTTACCAGTAAGTATTACAAGAAAGCATATATATAAATGAGTGTTGAATAGAGTAGGTGATTGCCTGAGAAGATGATTGGTGGAAACCTAAGGAGAGGAGTAAATGATGTATACAGGAATAATATATAGCTGGGGAAAAAAAGCTATCAGGTAGCTGTTAAAGGATATAGGACTTACCCACAATGTAGAATAGTGATTGGTAAGTTAAATAGGGAGCCAGGAATAATGGCTAAAGGAAACAAAAGGTAGAGCAATGTAAAAAGAAATGCGTCCAATAAGACAACTATAATGGAAAGATCTGGGAGGTAATAAGGAGAACTTACCAATATAGAAATGTTTATGGCTAATGGCGACGGATGAGGAATGTCAGGGCTCCTAGTATAGTGCAGCATATGTGTGTCTTATATAGGAACGCCGTCCGCCCGGCTTCCGGTCTAAACCGGAAGTTCGTGTGCCGGAGACCGGCGCGTGTGCAGTAGCGTACTATGGGTAACTGCTGGTATGGGAAACGCCGACACATGCGCATTAGTGCGGCATCGGCATGGAGAACCTGAATGAGTAAGGAATAGTGGATGCTCGTAAGAAATGAGCCTGCGCCTGCGCATTAGCGCAACGTCGGCATGGAAAACTGGAATGAATGAGGAATAGTAGAAGGAGATAACTGAGAAATAGAAGGAAATAACCAAAAATATAAGAAGATATATAAGGAGAATATAAATGTGCAATAAGGCTAAATGTATCTATAACAGGAAGAGAACACCATAAGTGAACAGAGTAAGTATGCAGGAACATATGAAAACAGTAGAAAGAGACAAAGTGAATAAAGGAAGAATAAAATAAGTAAATAAATAAGAAAATAAATAAAGACTAAATGAAACCAAGAGACATAGGATAAAAAGAATAAGAGGAATACATGAACCTCACCCAGAAATGGCCAAAAATCAACGAGTCTGAAAGTCAAATAATCAAAGAAGTATGTACAGGACTAATAATAAAACATATGCAGTAATATACAAGATTATATACAATAATATAGTAACAGGATTTAATGGAAAACACAATAATATGATATCAGAAAGAAGTATGATCAAGAGAAAATATAATCACATTCGCGATTAAGGCCACCAGGAAATAAAGTATTGAGTTGGTGTATCCAGTAAGCTTCACGCTGTTTTAGGGTGGCGACGCGGTTTCCGCCACATCGAGGTCTGGGAATATGTTCCAAGATTTGAAATTTCAATTGAGTTATTTGGTTGCCCTTTCTTAGAAAATGATCAGGAATGGGTAGCCACTCTTTCTTGCACCTAATGGTGGATTTATGGGATGAAATCCCATCTTTTATACGCTGGCATGTCTCACCAACGTATAAAAGACCACATGGGCATTTAATGGAATAGATTACAAATGATGTATCACTTGTAAAAAAAACCCTCTTATTTTATACTGTTTACTACTATGTGGATGATAGAATGTGTCACCTTTGATAATTTTGGTACAGTGGCTACAATGTAGGCAGGGAAAATTACCGTTTTTCTGAGGTAAAAGACTACTTTGTGTTGAAGTTTTTTTGAACGATCCTATGTCAGCCCTAACTAGGGTATCACGGATATTTTTGGGTCTTTTAAGGCACATCCGTGGATAGGTCTTAAATTCTGGAATGTCAGGAAAACTGTGTTGTAAGATAGGCCAATGCCGGCGAATACACTGCTGTATCTTAGGTATGGCAGGATGGTAAGTATGTACAAAGTTGATTTTAGGAAAAAAAGGACCAAAGGGACGTCTGCTTATGTCGGTGGAGTGCCTAATCAAATTGGATGGGTATCCTCTTTGTGCAAATTTCTGAGACATCTCTTGTAAACGAATAGATCTTGTGTTCATATCTGTAACAATTCGTTCACTCTAGTGAATTGTGAGTTAGGCAAAGAATGTTTCACATGTTTAGGGTGGCAACTGGAGAAAAGGAGCAGGGAATTGCGATCAGTCGGTTTAGTGTAGATATCTGAAGAAAGAAGACCTGTTTCTGATTTGATAATCCATGTATCTAGAAAATAGATTTTATCTTGATCGTGATGTATAGTGAAATTAAGTCCTGACAAAGAATTATTGATGTCATGATAGAAGGTAATAAGGGAATCAAGATCTCCTGACCATATGAAAAAAATGTCGTCTATGAAACGACGCCAGATTACACTATGTTCTTGATATAGTGGATGAGGGTATACAAATTATTTTTCAAATAGTGCCATGAATGCATTGGCATATGGGGGTGCCACATTTGACCCCATAGCAGTACCGCGTTTCTGTAAGTAAAAAGTGTCTCCTACCAGAAAGTAATTGTCTTTGAGTACAATATTAAGTAAGGCTATGCAGAACTTTATTTGAGATGAATCCAGGGTGGAATGAGACAGAAGGAGGCTGCCTGTGGCTCAAATACCATCTGTATGATTAATAGAAGTGTAGAGGCTATCTACATCCATGGTAACCAGTATAACATTAGCTGATATTGAATGAATTTGATAAATAAGATCTAAAAAGTGAAACGTATCTCGAATGTATGATGGAGTTTGGAGAATAAGTGGAGTAAATATTTTTTCTAAAAACTGTGCAATAGGCGAAAAAATGGAATTAGTGGAGGCCACAATGGGATGTCCTGGTGGATTTGTAAGATTTTTATGAATTTTTGGCAGTATGTAAAAAATTGGAGTGATAGGATGGATAGATTTAAAAAAAACCAGCTGTTTTTTTTGTCAATAATGTTAAGTGAGAGAGCTTCCTGTATAATATTGTCAATCTTGCGTGCTATCTGGAAAACAGGATCATTGTCAAGAGGTGTATAAGTGGAGGTATCAGATAGTTGTCTCTGAATTTCTTTCACATAGGCAGTGCGATCCATAATTACTATCGCACCGTCTTTGTCAGCAGGTTTGATGACAATATTGGAGTTCAGTTTTAGTTGTTTAAGAGCCAACCGTTCATCTCTAGACATATTATTATTGATATGCAAATTTGTGGATTATAGTGTTTGTTTGATGTCTTTATCAACCAGAGAGACAAATGTCTCGATCTGGTGAAATGTACGTGGAGGATTAAATGAGCTTTTAGTCTTTAAGTTCAAATTGGCAATTGAAAGGTCAGGTACAGTATTGGTTGGGCTGCATGTGATACATCATTTGTAATCTATTCCATTAAATGCCCATGTGGTCTTTTATACGTTGGTGAGACATGCCAGCGTATAAAAGATGGGATTTCATCCCATAAATCCACCATTAGGTGCAAGAAAGAGTGGTTACCTATTCCTGATCATTTTCTAAGAAAGGGCCACCAAATAACTCAATTGAAATTCCAAATCTTGGAACATGTTCCCAGACCTCGACGTGGCGGAAACCACGTCGCCACCTTAAAACAGCGTGAAGCTTACTGGATACACCAACTGAACACTTTATTCCCTGGTGGCCTAAATCGCGAATGTGATTCCATTTTCTCTTGATCATACTTCTTTCTGATATCATATTATTGTGTTTTCCATTAAATCCTGTTACTATATTATTGTATATAATCTTGTATATTACTTCATATGTTTTATTATTAGTCCTTTACATACTTCTTTGATTATTTGACTTTCAGACTCGTTGATCTTTGGCCATTTCTGGGTGAGGTTCATGTATTCCTCTTATTCTTTTTATCCAAATCTCTTCGTTTATTTTTCTTTATTTATATTCTTTATTTATTCTCTTATTTTATTCTTATTTTTTCCTTCCTTTTTTATTTGTCCCCTTTTACGTTTTCATATGTTCCCGCTACTTATTTACTTATTTGGGGTTTCTTCCTGTTATAGATACATTTAGCCTTTATGCACATTTATTTCTCCCTTTTTATTTCAATTTTGGTTATTTCCTTCTTTTCTCAGTTATCCCTTCTACTATTCCCCTTATTCCAGTTTTCCATGGCCCAAGTTGCGCTAAAAGCGCAGGCGCTGGGCTTTTCTTACCACATCCACTTTCCTTACTCATTCAGGTTCCCCATGCCGACGCTGCACTAAAGCGAAGGGGACGGCGTTTCCCATCAGCAGTTTCCCATGTACGCTACTGCACACGCGCCCGGGCCCGGCACACGAACTTCCGGTTTTAGACCGGGAAACCGGGCGGGGCGGCGTTCCTATTAAAACCACAATGCGCACTATACTAAAGCCCTGACATTCCTTCCCCGCCCTTAGCCTAACTTTTATATTGGGAAGTTCCTTTTTCCTCCCCGTTTAAATTAAAATTACAATATTTTTTTTAAAGGGGCCCCTTGATTCCAAGGGCGTACTTTCGAGGGGGTTAATAATTAATAAGTCAAACGAGACAGTGATAAGGGGTAATGAAAAGACACGAAGAGGGGGAGAGGACCTACCCGAAAAGGGGTACAATCACAAGGGGGGGAAAGAGACAGGAGGTGAGGGGAGACGTCGTGGAGGAGTTTAAATTAAGTTTTGGAAGGTTATAGGAAGCCGGAAGGGAAAGGGTTTTAGGGTTTCTTTTGAAAAACTGGTGAAATGAAGGAAAATTGATGTTTTGGGGGGCAGGGGGATTTCCAGAGTGGGGGTGAAGCAGGGAGAAGACTTGGAGAGGTTTGTGTGAGGAGCAATAAGGGGAGAGAAGGAGAAGGGTCCTGGAGGAAGGAGAGTGGTGAGGGGGATTTTTTGAATTGGGCAGGATGTATGGAGGGGAGAGGTCATGGACGCCTTTGGGTATGGTTAGAGCTTGAAATGAATTCGTGGGCAAGGGGAACCATGAAGGGATTGGAGGGGGGGAGAGGCAGAGGAGAAGGGCGAGGGAAAAAGTGATAAGGCGGGCACAGATTAAAGGGGATGGATTGGAGGGGAGCGGGGTGTAGTGGGGGCACTGAGAAGGATGTTGCGTAGTCTAGGCGGGAGATGAAAAGGGGGCATGGACCAGCATTTTTTTAGTGTCTAGTTGAGGAATAGGGATTGAAAAAAAAAGTTTTTCAATGGGGGCGGCAGGCAGAGGTGTGGTTTGGATGTGTGGTTTGAAAAAATAGAGCAGAGTCGAGGATTTTCCCCAAGGCCAGCGGATTGCGGAACAGGGGAGATGTGAGCCGTTGACTTAAAAGAGACGGGGGCCGGGGGTAGAGTTGGATGGTGGAAAGATATGAGTTCTGTTTTCTCCCCAAAAATTTGTTTTTGGAGACGTGATAAAGAAGGAGGAAAGGACGGCAGACGTAGGGGTCCGGGGGAGTAAAAAGTGAATTGGGCGGAGATGTAGAGTTGGGTATCTCAGCATACAGGGGTAATGAAAGCCAGTGAGGCTAGAGCTGACCCGAGGCCCCAAATAGAGAAGAGTAGTGGGGGGCCAGGACTGACCCCTTGGGGACACCGACAGAAAGGGCCGGGAGGGGGGTGGAGCGGAATGAGAGACGCTTTTAAAGTTCCCCATCGGGGGGGTACGGGAGATCCGGAAAAAGCCCGCCGGAAAGGAGGGAGGAGAGGTTTGTAGCGGAGGGAATTGTCGACAGTGTCAAAGGCAGAGGGCGGGTTTAAAAGGAGGAGCACAGAGTAATGGGGAAGGCAGAGGGAGGGTTTAAAAGGGGGAGACGAGTTTTTTTGGCAGAGGCCCCTTTTGCAGTTATGGTCATTAGTGACTTTTTTTAGGGCAGTTTCGGTAGAGTGTGGGGTCGAAAACCAGATTGTAGGGTCAAAAAGAGATTTGGGGGAGGGAGAGTTGGGGGGGCCAGCTGAAGATGATGTGCGCCCCGAGGGTTTGGAAAACAAAAGGGGGGCCGTGAGATGGGGGATAGTTGGAGAGAGGGGGGGTCAAGGATTTTTTTTTTTAGGTTTGGAGTGATAGAGAAAGTTTAAAAGGGGGAAAGGGAAGACCCAGAGGTTAGTGTTAGGTTGAAGAGAGGGGGGTGCTGGGATGATGAACCCTGAGGTCGGGGATGGGGGCCCTTCCATTATATTTGTCTTATTGGACGCATTTTTTTTAATTGCTCTACTTTTTTTTTCCCTTTACCCAATTTTTTCCGGGCTCCCAATTTAACTTACCAATCCTATTCTCCCATTGTGGGTAAGCCCCTTATACCCTTTTTAAACGGGCTCCCTGATGCTCTTTTTCCGTATATATTTTTCCCTTTTGTATACATCATTTACCCCCTCCCCTTGGGTTTTTCCCCCAATCATCTTCCCAGGAAAACTACCCACTCTATTCAACCCCCAAATTAATATATATAAATTCTTATTTTATTTTACTGGTAATGTATATTTGCCTTCAATAACACTTTTTTTTTTTTTGTGTCCTTTCAATCCTTAGCCTGGTTCCTATATTAAAAATTTCTGGGTCTTCTACTCTTTTTTTTTTTTTGGGTTCCCTTTGTGTAGTTTTTTAATGTTTTAAAATTGACAACAAAATTTTCCCCACTCTAGTTTCTATTTCCCCTTCTTTTTCTTTTAAAATTCCCATCCCCCTGTATCTCTCCTTACTATTTTTCATTGTTTTTTTTTCTTTTTTCTTTTAGTGACATTTTGTTTAAAGGGGCCTTGTAATTTTTGCCGAAACGTCGCACCCCATCTTTTTTCACACGTCTGGATTTCCTTTACCAGAAAAAAGAAATCCCGTGGTTGGGTTCTATCAAATTTGGGGAAACAAAAATTTGGGCTTCTCAATAAATATTCTGCTTTACCCACTTTTGTGCTTAAAATTTATTATCTAGCTCCGTGAATACGGCCTACTGGGGGCCTGACAGAATGTAAACGAGCTCTCAGCTAGTGAAATGCAAGGAGGAGGGATCAGTGTAAACAGAAACAGAAGATAAGGAAAACTGTGAATACAAGACAGCTTTGCTAATGACATCTAATTGCAAAGTTGCTTGTTTTCACTGTCCCCTTATTCTGAAGACTATTTAATGAAATGATACAACCCCTTTAAGCCTGCTGTTGGGCTGCACTGTGTGTGGCCCAAATGGCAGCTTGTGTCATATTGACACAGTGTATAGTGTATTAGTGTACAGGTGTATACAAGTATATTATAGGTGTAAAAATAAAGTGTAAAATGAAATATCATTCAATGTAATTTAAAACAAAAAAGTTGATTAAAGAAGATTGTAAAAAATAAGATAAATAAAATGCAGAAAAACAATATATTAAACTGAAAAAAACTCATTAAAAAAGTGGAAAAATGTAAAAGTAAATATATATATTTCAAAAAGTTGGCTCACAAGACAACCCCATTTTATGTGCAGGATTTCAAGATTTCAAAAAGATATTTATAGAAGTAATATAAAAAATATAAAAATAAAATATAACAAAAAAATCCTAACAAATGTGTTTTAACATAGAAACATGGGTTTAATGATAGATCATATTCTCTTTAAGATGACTACAATTTACATATTACTTAATGATTTGTTGCCATTTGAACAATTAAAATGTCTATGTTTTGATGCTTTTTGTGGTAATTTGTAAATAAAAAAGGTCGAAGTTTATAGATGTACATGAAAAATATATCTTTCATTTATTAATTGAATTATATATAATATTATTTTGAAATACAGTGGAGAAAATAAGTATTTGATCCTCTGATGATTTTGTAAGTTTTTTCTCCTACAAGGAATGGAGAGGTCTGTAATTTTTATCATAGGTTCACTCCAACTGTGAGAGACGGAATCTAAAAATATCCAGAAAATCCCATTGTCAGATTTATAAGTATTTAATTTGCATTTTATTGCAGGAAATAAAGATCTAATCACCAACCAAACAGCAAGCATTCTGCCTCACAGACCTGTTAGTATTTCTGTAAGACGCCTCCTACTCTGCTCTCATTACCTGGAATCATTGCACCTGTCTGAACTCGTTACCTGTATAAAAGACACCTGTCCACACAATCACACTCTAACCTCTCCACCATGGCCAAGACCAAAGAGCTATCTAAGGACACCAGGGACAAAATTGTAGACCTTCATGAGGCTGTGATGGGCTACAGGACAATAGACAGCAGTTCGGTGAGAAGGAGACAACTGTTGCCGCAATTATTGGAAAATGGAAGAAACACAAGGTGCCCGTCAATCTTCCTTGGTCTGGGGCTCCAGGCAAGATCTCGCCTCGTGGGGTAAGGAGGATTCTGAGAGAGGTCAGGAATCAGCCCAGAACTACACGGGAGGACCTGGTCACTGACCTGAACAGAGTTGGGACCACAGTCTCACAGATAACTGATATTAACAAACTGCACCATCATGGAGTAAAATCTTGCAGGGCAAGGTCCCCCTGCTCCCTCAACACATGTCCAGGCGTGTTTGACGTTCACCACTGAAGATCTGGAGGCAGGAGAAGGTCATGTGGTCAGATAAGACTAAAAGTAGAACATTTTGGTATCAGCTCCACTCGCTGTGTTTGGAGGAAGAAGAAGGATGAGCACAACCCCAAGAACACCATCCTGACCGTGAAACATGCAGGGGGGGGGGATCATACTTCGGAGGGCTTTTCTGCAAAGATGACAGGACGAATGCACCGTATTGGATTAATGGGGCCTGTATTGACAGATTTTGGCCAGCAACCTTCTTCCATCAGTAAGAGCATTGAAGATTGGTCATGACCGGGTCTTCCAGCAGGACAATGACGCAAAACACAAATCAAATAAGGAGCGGCTCTGTAAGAAGCATTTCAAGGTCCTGGAGTGGCAGAGCCAGTCTCCAGACCTGAACCCTATTGACAATCTATGGAGGGAGCTAAAACTCAATGTAACCCAGCCACAGTGTCTGTTGCTCTCACAGTACTCCCTGCATGGGGCCGCCCTCAATTAACGAGGACGATGGCTCCCGCTCCAGTAGCCCTTTTTTACTATAAGGCGTTTTTCTGAGGGGTTTCCCCAAATTAATATATTTTTTCCTCCTACAGCTTCATGGACATGATACAACTTACCCCGGGAATGTTTCCATCCCCGCAGTGATTCTGGGGGTCAAAAAAGAACCGCAGGCAATCGCTCACCAGCGGGCGGCTTCGTCGCTAAAACAAGTTCTTCTAAATGACAGTAAAAATTTTAGAGAATCCAATACAAACAAGGATGCGGGTGACTAATGATGTAACATGGTGTCCACAGAGACACAGAACAAGAGTCTCCAACTTGGAGTATCATGATATTTGAGTGCAAGCTCTGGGGCCGAAATGGTGGTAACACTGCACAGAGGATAATAGCACAAGAGCTGGAGATGTCACAATATTGATGCAGATAACACACATAAATAATAATGCTGCTGTGTGGTCACTTGAAAAATGGGGGAAAAAGTCAAGAAAAAGAGGGGCGTTATATCTGCCTCTCCTTCATACATACAGGGCAGTGTAAGCCAAACCACAAGTCTGGCCCCAGGCCCACCTTTTAAACCCCGGGCTGTTAATCTTCTGCAGGTCATACATACAGACAGTGTTGGGGCCAATACCACAAGTCTGGCTCAGGCACCACCTTTACCCTGGACTTTTCTGTTCTTCTGCAGGTCATACATACAGGGGAGTGTGGGCCAAAACCAAAAAGCTGGTCAGGCACCCCTTTACCCTGGGGCTGTTCCCCTGCAGGTAATACCCAGGGGAGTGTAGGGCCAAAAAACCCCAAAGTCTGGCTCAGGCACCACCTTTACCCTGGTCTGGCTGTTTTCGCAGGGGCATACTCAGGGCGTTTAAGCCAATACCCAAGTCCCGGCTAGGGGCCCCCCTTTATCCCGGGCTGTTCTTCTGGAGGTCATCTACAGGGGGTTTTCGTTAAAAAACCACAATTTTGGTC
>JAODAL010050847.1:0-27100 GCA_025379985.1 Phyllomedusa bahiana | reverse complement strand
CTGCCATTTGTGGAGCGCAATTTATATCCAAGGGTTACCCAAGTTTCGTAGTGGTTTCATTTGGAGTCAAATACGGGGTGTGTATTTATCATATACAGATATCTTCATCAAACAGTGTCGGGTACATTTTAGAACAAACAGTATGTCAGACAGAGAGGTGGCAGGCTCTTCACCTGCAAGTGGCAGAGGCACAAATATTCCTGGAGCAGGTCCAGGTCGCAGGACAGCAAGGGGACATCGCAGCAGGGGTCACTCGGTGAGGCCACAACTGCCGCTGTCATCTTGCGGCCGTGGCTGATTAGAAACCCCAAAATGGTTCTTGATTGGTTGACAAGTCATCCACTTCCCCCCAATGACATCTGACAACCCCAGCCAAGAGTCGGGGGGAACGTCAGACACAACCCTTAGTTGGCCTGGCCCGGAGCTGGTCAGCAGCCCTCACCTGTCCTCGACCCGCCTCTGTCCCATCCGGTTCCCTCAGTCAGAGATCTACTACGTGGTCTGGGCTCAGCGCCACTATACAGCGAGGATGAACAATTTGAGGAGGGCAGTCAGCGGCTACTTGGCAGCGAAGAAAGGGGGGCCAATATCCCCTGCTTCTTGCAGTAGGCGGCAAAGTATAGATGTTGAGAGTGGAAATGAGGTAAATGTTTGAGAGGTCAGCCTCGGCATACCAAGACCGGTGATGAGGACAGCATGACGTTTGAAACACAAATAGATGATGATGTAGCCGACCGCACTTGGGAGCCGGTGAGGCAAGGGCTTCATCATCGTCAGGAGAAGAGGGCGTCAGCTTGCGCGTCAGGCAGCGGCGCAGCCGCAAGTGGGTCGTGTGACCGTAATCAGCAGATAGCAGCAGTGTGAGGTCGGGAGCCAAGCGGCCACGGGTAAAAAACCGTTTTTGCAGGTCCAAGAAAGTAGCGGCACAGGGGCTCAGCGGGGCAGCGGCGGCATTAGTCACTCATGCGGAGGGTTGGCGGTAAAATCCGATACTCGGCGGTGTGGCAGTTCTTTGCTAAGACACCGGGGGAGCCGAATATGGGTATATGTAAATCTGTAAGCAGAAAGTGAAGCGTGGCCAGGGAGCTAACGTTAGACAACGGCCCTGAAATCAACACATGCACGTCACCATCCGGTGGCCTGGGAGAAACGTGGCTCAGATGGGGTGGTCCATCCTGCCGCCCCCAGCAGCAGCAGCCCCCAGTGGCACGCATGCCTTTGCACCCATCAAGGCTCCACCACCTTGCAGAAGAGAGCGGTTTCTCGTTGACATCATCTCCCAGTCCAGATGCTCCTGCTCCTCGCTACTCATGGCGCCAGCAGCCCGTTCAGCTTGGTGATTCCCAAAGAGACAACAGTATGCGTCCAAACCATCATAAGGTGCAGAAGCTGACCGTACTCCTGTCCAAGTTGTTGGTGCTGCAGTCCCTCCCTTTCCAAATGGTGGACTCTGCACCATTCAGAGAACTATGGCTTGTGCCGAGCCGAGATGGAGAGTTCCAAGCCGTAATTTCTTTTCCAAAAAGGCAGTACAGAACTTCATAAATATGTAGAACAGAAGGTGGGCCAGTCCTTGAGCTTATCGGTTTGTTCCAAGGTGCACGGCAGTGCGGACGTCTGGAGCTGTAACTACGGTCAGGGCCAGTACATGTCCTTTACGGCCCCCCTGGGTGAATGTGCTTCCGGCCCAGGCACACCAACAACTTGGACAGGAGACGCCGCTTACTCCTCCACGTTGTCAAACTGCGGCTCCTGTGATAATGTCCGCCACCTCCTCCACCACCACCACCATCTCGCCTCCACAAGTACTGCTCCATCATACCACATGTGTTTGGGGATAGCGGGGGTCACGCATTTCTACACCTGCCTTGCCTCGGTTAACAAAGTTATACAGGGGAGGAACTGCTCCGCGTCATGCAGCAAGAAATCGATGTGTGGCTTTCTCCGCGCCAACTGCAAATCGGAACCATGGTGACGGACAATGGCAGGAAACATGGGGGTTCCCGGGCTGCACCGAGAAGGGGGTGGTCCATTGTGCCCTGCATGGTGCATGTGTTCAATCTGGTTATGAAAAGGTTCCTGAAGTCTTCCCCCGATCTTCAAAAGATTCTGAAAATGGCCGGGAAATGTGCATGCACTTCACCTTTCCCCAAAAAAGCCGAACACCCCCTGAGTTGAGGGCAGAACAGCCCCCCCAACACACTCTGATAGCATTTTTCCCCACCCTTTGGGAATTCCAGCCTGCACAGTTGGCCCACTTAGAAAGAAAAAAGGCCATTAATGTTTTTTTGAGGGATCCGGCGGACGGGGTACTCCCCTGTGTAATTTTGATCAGCCTGGCAGCTCTGGTACAACCTGCCGTTTTTTGAGCCAATTCGGGGAGCCCCGTTATTTGCAGCCCGGGACTACGGGTAAATAACGTCATTCCACTGCTTCAGCCCTGGAACGTGCTAAAAAATCTGTCTGGGAGGGGAGGAATCGGGCTACATTCTCGCGGCACATGAGCCCCGCTGGGGACTAAAGGGAGGGGAGGGGGAATTTGGGGCAGAACATTGTCTGGTAAAATGAGTGGATTTTTACCCAGGTGAAAAGAGAGGAGGAGGGGCAGTGGAGGAGGTAGATGGAGATGAGGAAGACGGGGCGAGCCCGCAAGCCCCGTGGCAGTATACAGGGGAGAGGAGGCAGCGACCCCCTCAAGTCACTTTCGAGGGGCCCACAGCATGCTGATTTGCCTGGTAGTGACAGCCGAATATCAAACCCGGCAGGGGATGACTTCTGGCTCTCCCCCCTATTGGACCCTTGCTAGGGCCCCAAATTGGAGCCTTTTTCCCAGCTATTAAAGGGGGAAAGGGGACAAACCAAATACTAAGGGAAATCCTCCGTAATCATTTGGTGTGCCTATGTGCGGCATGTCCCCCTCTGACAGATCAAACCGGGGGGTTTTTAAAACGTCACGTATACTGCCGCGGCTCCCGGGGAAGTGGGGGGGTCGGGGCGTCCCAACCATCGCACAACCAATCTGGAGTCATGATACAGCTTCCTTCACCCCCCTTTGGAGGGGGGGCGTCGCCAGCAGCAGCAGCAGGGCCCTGGGCAGCCCCCTGAACCAACAGGGGTTTGGCCTTTTGGACGCATTGCCCCCCCAGTTAGAAACCCGCTGGACTACTTTTTTTGGCAGCCAAAACTGGATTGTGGCCCAACTTGCCGATTTTCGGGAGAAGCTGCCCTGCGGGCCAGTAGTGTGGCATCAGAGCGGGTGTTCAGTGCGGCAGGGCCATGTTCCCCCCAAGAAACCCGTTGTCCAGGGAAATGTGGAACGATGACCTTTGTCAAGATAATCAGGCGGGATGGGGTTTTCCACCATAAAACCCTTTAGGGTCAGACTAATCAGCCATTACCCTCACCCAAACGTGAAAAATGAGTCTGGTTCAAATACCTGCCTCAGCCCCTATTTTGATGCTGCACCCGCCTAATGTAAAAATCTGCTGCCAGTTTTTTCCTCTGCCCCCCAACCATCTTTACCGGGGCTGGATTGCCCCCCCACCTCCACACCTGTCTTGTGCCCCGTCTGACCTATGTGCGGCTGCTGCTTGGCTGCTGCCCTGCCTCCCACACTGTGTCACGTCCCCCCTCTGGGCCTTTCCTGTTTTTGCCTCCCCCAGAATTGTTGTCCACTGCCGACCCCCATGTGCTGCTGTGGCTGCTGCCGTACCTCCCACTGTGTCATTGTGCCCTCTGTGGCCTACTCCTGTTTTTGCCCCTCCAGAATGTATTGGGCCCCCCCTTGACCTCAGTGCTGCGTGGCTGCTGCCGTGACCACACATTGTCTTGGCCCCTGTCGACCTCATGCTGCTGCTTGGCTACTGCCGGGGTCTCCCCCACTGGTCATTGTCCACTGTGGCCTACCCTGTTTTTTTCCACCCCCAGAATGTATTGTGCCACTGCTGACCCCATGTTTCTTGCTGTGGCTGCTCCGTGACCTCCCACGTGTCTGTCCCCCCTCTGTGGCCCATCCTGTTTTTGTCACCTCCAAAGTCATTTTGCCATTCTACCCCAGGCTGCTTTTGGGTGCTGCCGTGACCTCCACACTTTCATTGTGCCACTCTGTGGCCTACTCCTGTTTTTGCCACCTCAGAAAAGGGTTGTGCCACTGTCTACCTCATGCTGCTGCTGTGGCTTGCCGTGACCTACCACTCTGTCAAATTTGCCACTGCTGACCTATGCTGCTGCTGTGGCTGCCGTGACCTCCACCCTGTGTCTTGTCCCCCTCTTGCCTACCCTTTTTTTTTGTACCTCCAAATTTCATTTTGCCACTGTCTGACCCTCTGTGCTTTGGGGGTGCTTCCTACCCAACACTTCCATTTGCCCTTTTTTGCCTTTTCCTCTTCCTTTTCCTTTTACCTCCACATTTTTATTTCCACTTTCCATCCCCCCCTTTTTTTTTCCATTTAAATTTATTTTATTTTTTGATATTTTTTTGGCTTTCTTTTTCCGTGACCCACACATTGTCATTGGCCCCTGTCTGACCTCATGCTGTGCTGTGGCGCGCCCTTTTCTCCACATGGTCATTGTCGCACTCGTGGGCCCACTCCGGTTTTTTTCCCCTCCAGAATGTATTGTGCCCCTCCGCCTCATGTGCTGTGTGGCTGCTGCCGGGGCCCCCCACCGTGTCTTGTCCCACTTGTGGCCTACTCCTTTTTTTTTCCCTCCAGAATGTATTGTGCCCCTGTCTGACCTCATGCTGCTGCTGTGGCTGTGCCCGGGCCTACCACGTGTCATTGTGCCCCTGTCTACCTCATCTGCTGTGTGGCTGTTCCGTGACCTCCACCTGTGTCATTGTGCCCTCTGGCCTAATCCCGTTTTTGCCACTCCAAAATGTGATTTTTCCATGTCTTAAACCTCGTGTGCCCGTGGCTGCGCCTACCTACCCCTCTGTCATTGTGCCACTGTTACCTCAGCTGTTGTGGCTGCGCCGTGCCCCCCCAAAAATTTCATTGTCCCCCTCTTTGGGCCCACTTTTGTTTTTGCCATCTCCAGAATGTGATTGTGCCACGTGACCCCATCTGCTGCGTGGCTGCTCCGGATCTCCACACTGTGTCATTGTCCCCTCTGTGGCCCATCCTGTTTTTTCACCCCCAGAAAGTATTTTGGGCCCCTGTCGACCTCATGGCCCGCGGGTGCTGCCCTGACCTCACACTGTGTCTTGTCCACTGCTGACCTCAGCTGCGCTTGGCTGCGCCGGACCTACACACTGTGTCATTTGCCCCCTCTGGGCCTACCTTTTTTTGCCCCCTCCGAAAGTGATTGTCCCGTCTGACCCCCATGGTGCTGCTGTGGCTGCTGCCGGACCTACACCCTGTCTTGTGCCCCTGTTTACCCCATGCTGTGCTTTTGGCGTGCCGTGTCCCACACACTTGTCTTTTTCGCACTTTGGCCCATCCTGTTTTTGCCACCTCCAGAATTTTTTGTCCACGCCTGACCTATGCTGTGCTTGGGGCTGCTCTGACCTACACAGTGCATTGTCCCACCTGTGGCCTACTCCCGTTTTTGCCCCCAGAATGGATTGTGCCCCTGCCTGACCTCATGCTGCTGGTGGCTGCTGCCTGACCTACACACGTGTCATTGTGCCCCTGCTGACCCAAGGGCTGCTGTGGCTGCTGCCGTGACCTACACACTGTGCTTGTGCCACTTCTTACCCCATCTGCGCTGTGGCTACTGCCTTGACCTAACACTGTGTCATTGTGCCACTGCTGCCTCTGCGCTGCTGTGGCTGCTGCCGGACCTACACACCTGTCATTGTGCCACTGTCTGACCCCATGCTGCGCTGTGGCTGCTGCCGGACTCCACACGGTCATTGTGCCACTCTGTGGCCTTTCTTTTTTTTGCCACCTCCAGAATGCATTTTTGCCACTGTTGACCCCATGTGCTGCGTGGCTGCTGCCGGACCTACCACTCTTCATTTGCCCCTTTTTGACTCTGTGTGCTGTGGGTGCTGCCGTGATCTCCACACTGTGTCTTTGTCCCACTCGTGGCCACTCCTTTTTTTGCCACCCCCCAGAATGTATTTTGCCACTGCCGACCCATGCTGCTGCTGGGCTGGCCTTGACCTACACACTGTGTCATTGTGCCACTGTTGACCTCATGCTGCGCTGTGGCTTTTTCCGTGACCTCCACACTGTGTAATTGTGCCATCTGGGCCTATCCTGTTTTTGCCACCTCCAAAAATTTATTGTGCCAATGTCTTACCTCAGCTGATGCCGTGGCGCTGCCGTAACCTACACCCACTGCATTGTGCCCTGTTACCTCATGCGCTGGTGGCTGCTGCCTACCTACACACTGTGCATTTTCCCCTTGTGGCCTATCCTGTTTTTTGCCCCTCCAGAATGTCATTTTGCCACTGTCTGACCTCATGCTGCTGCTGTGGGTGCTGCCGGACCACACACTGTGTCATTTTGGGCCCCTGTTGACCTCATGCTGCTGTGGGGTGCCGGACCCACACCTGTGTCTTGGACTCTGTGGCTATCCTTTTTTTCCCCCTCCAGAATTGATTGTGCCACTTTCTGACCCCATGTCTGCTGTGGGCGCCGTGACCTACACCTCTGCATTTTTGCCCCTGTCGACCTAATGCTGCTGCTGTGGGTGCTGCCCTGACTACACACTGGTTTAATTTTGCCCCTGCTGATTCATGCTGTGCGGGGGCTACTGCCTTGACTACACACTGTGTCATTGGCCCTGTTGACCCCAGCTGCTGCTTGGCTGCTGCTGGACCTACACACTCGTAAATTTTGCCCTGTTGACCTCATCGCGCTGTGGCTGCTGCCGTGACCTCCACAAATGTGTCATTTCCCACCTGTGGCCCACACCGTTTTTGCCCCCCCAAAAATGCATTGTGCCACTGTCTGACCCATGTGCTGCTGGGGATGCTGCCGTGACCTACACACTGTGTCATTGTGCCACTGTCTGACCCCTGCGGGGCTGGGCTGCTGCGTGACCTAACACTGTGTCATTGTTGCCATGCGCCTCATGTGCTGCTGTGGCCTGCCTTGATACCCTGTTCATTGTGGGGCCCCTGTTGACCTCTTTCTGCTGCTGTGGGGGTACTGTGGACCTACACAATTGTCATGTGCCCCCTGTTTACTCATGCTGCGCTGCCGTGACCTCCAACTGTTTCATTTTCAACTCTGTGGCCTATTCCTGTTTTTGGCCCACCCCAGAATTTTCATTTTGCCACTGTTGACCTCATTGCTGTGGCTGCCCCCGGCCCTCCACGCTCTGTCACTAATGTTGCCACCGAGCTCTCAGCTTTTTTTTTTCCCGCTTTCTCTGGGGATGACTTTATAGGAAAAATTCCCTTTTAGTTTTTTGGTCAGTTTTTTCCCCCTTTTAAGTCCCCAGGGAATTTGTAGTGAAGAAATTCAAAGAGCGGGCGGCAGTTGTGCGTTCATACTAAAACAAAAACATGTATGAAGCCGAACCAAGCCCCTCTGCAATTAAGCAGGCAACGTTCTACAGCCCCCCTGCAGGCTCTGTGACCCGGGAAATAGCTTTTTTTTTAAACTTTTGTTTCGCCCAAGAATTCGGAACAAAGTTTTTTTTTGCCGAAAATTCGGCGAAGTGAACGAAACGAATTTCGGGAAATTCGCCCATCTCTATATGAGATGTCATGCTGGCTTGACATACAAATTAATAATGGTAGGAAATGTCCTGCAATATATTCAAACCCGCAAAATTTCTGTGCCCTTTTTGAATACCCACTTTGTTCTTCGCAAAAAGCTTACGTTATAAGTCTCCATCTCTAGAAGGTGTGTGATCTTTTCAATAGCAAAAAAGGCTGAATAGTAAAGGGGTCCCACTATTTTCCTTGAAAATGTTTTGATACATGGAACCTTAAAGCAACC
Source organism: Phyllomedusa bahiana (assembly GCA_025379985.1). Classification (NCBI taxonomy): domain Eukaryota; kingdom Metazoa; phylum Chordata; class Amphibia; order Anura; family Hylidae; genus Phyllomedusa; species Phyllomedusa bahiana. The sequence goes on along the minus strand of JAODAL010050847.1, from coordinate 19,202 downwards.
CTTCTTATAGAATCAGATAAGTCCCTTTCTAATACGGATTTTAAGGGCCCCGTGGTACACCCCCACATACTGAGTTGAAGGTGTTACAAGCAATAAAATAAATTACATATTTGCGTTGAAATTTAAATAAAATTTTGATGTTAAGACTTTTTTAGTGACAAATGAATGAAAGGCTTTGGATTTTGGGGCCCATATTACATGCTGTGCATGGCTAGGCCCAAAACCAAAAAAAACCGTAGAGCAAACCCAGGTATCCTGAGCAATGGTAGAATAAAGAAAAGACTGGGAAAAGCATTTACCCCAGTGGGGTTTTTTTTAGACACAAAACGTGTTTTGTATTGCAAGAGACCCCGTATTTAAGTTTTTGTATAAAGCAAAGGAAGTGATTTTTGACTATTTTCACTATGTACCTCTCTGTTGACAACGTTTGTTCTAAAAAAGTACAGACACTTTTGATAAATAAACTGTTATGAAATACACACCCTGTATTTGACTCCAAATTTAACCAGTAACAACTTGGGTAACCCTTTGGGTAAAATTGCGCCCACAAAAGGGGGAGGAAAAAAGACTTTATGTGTTTTAAAAACTCTGTGTATTTTTCTAATTAAAAGCACAAAAAGGCTTTTTTTTAACTTCGGATATGAATTATGCTACAGAAATTTTTTCTGTGGTGGTGAAAAAAAAAGTTTTTTTTTACTAAGTCAATGCAGAAAAATTTTAGTTAACCCTTTGGGTGTAATTGCGCAAAGAAGAGAGCCCAAAAAATCCCGCTTTTTAGCGTGATTTTACATACAAAAAAAGAGGAAAATTGTAATTTTCCTTCGCTTGTGAATTATGCACAGGAAAAATGTATTTTTGCCGGGGGGAAACAAAGGTTTATTTTAGTCAAAACGCAGCAGAACAAAGCTTAATTAACCCCCGATGTAAATTGCGCAAAAGAATTGGCAACCAAAAATAAGCTTTGTGCGGTTTCAATGGGGTTATTTTACGCTACACAACGGGGGGAAAACTTGTAAAATTTAAACCCTTTGCTTGTAATTACTACAGAAAAAATGTATTTTTTGCCGGGGAAAAAGAGGTTTATTTTAGAACACAGGGAGCACAACGCTTAATCAACCGGTGTAAATTGCGCCAAAAAAATTGAGCAAAACCCAAAAAATACGAGCTTTGAGCGTTTACAATGGCTGTATTTTTTCCCACACAACAAAGGAAAAAATTGTAATTAAACCTTCGCTTTTGAATTAGCTACAGGAAAAAAATATTTTTTTTACGTAAAAAAAACGGTTTTTTTAGTCACCAGAGCCAGAAAAACGCTTAATTAACCCCTGGGGAAAAATTTCGAAAAAATTTAGCAGCCCCAAAAAAGAATGGTATTTGTATTTTTTTAAAAAAAAGCGTTTCTTTAAATGAAAACAACAGGAACAGGCTTGGATTACCCTTGGATATTCAATGTGCTGCGAGCAGATAGCATTAAAATGTATATGCAGCTGCACTGGACGTACACTGGACTTCAGATCCAATAACCCACAAAATCAGAAAGAGAACATTAAGAGAAGCAGTCTCTGAGACAAGCTGAGACACCCCTCAAAAATCGCTGTATAAAAATGAGTTCTTTAGTATCAGCTATCATAAGCAGCCGCGGCAGCACCTTCCCTAATCAGTACAGTGAGAGCGGTATGGGCTCCCAGCGTCACGCCCGGACTTACATAGTGCGGTGACGTCACAGAATCCCACCGGTCTCTGATTGGCTTCATCTCTGCACATGTCATGTAGGCTATGCCCTTCTTCCTCCCAGAGTTCTTTGCCCCATGTAACGCGATGTGCTCGCAGCCATTTTATCAATCAAAAGCACACTTCGTTCACGCGAAGTACCCCAAACTTCGACTTCGTTCCGAACCGAAGTTTTCCTGAAATTCTAAACGAATTCCACTTCGTTAGAATCAATTCGCCCATCTCTAGATAGAACCTATCATTTTCACATCTAAAAGTAATAATGGATTCGGACATCAGAGACCTGAGGGAAACCGTATGACAGAGCTCTGAAAAAGACGAGACAGGGGGTAAAACAGTGCTATCATTACATCTGCCAGTTCCAATAATGTCAGATGAATCGGTATGCATTTCCTGTTCATCTATGATGGAAAAATTATTTTTTAAAGTCACTAGGCGTGCTAGAGCACGATATGGTGTGGTTGAGCTGTGATGTTGAGGCCCTCTACACTAGCATCCTGCACCAGGTGGCCCTCCATGCACTTGATTTACATCTACGTACGTTTAGTGATTATTCCAGGGACTTAATTGATTTAATCATTACTGTAACCCAGTTTCTCATGACACACAATTATTTTTCCTTTGATTCCACCTTATATTTACAAATTAAAGGGGTGTCGATGGGGGCCCAAATTCTCACCTTCCTTGGCCAATTTGGTCATGGCTTGGTGCGAGTACGCCTACATCTGCACCCCAGACAATCCTTTTTTGCAGTCAATTTTTTGGTACGGCAGATACATCGATGACCTCCTATTTATTTGGAGGGGCGATGTATCTGCCATACCCCTTTTTATGTTTTATCTCAATAACAATTTTTGTAATCTGAGATTTACACATCAAGTTGGCAATAGGGATATTCATTTTTTGTATTTATTGTTAATTGGGCAACTGGGTTTACATATTGGTACAAAAATGTACCGCAAAACAACAGCAGGCAATACCATCTTACACTATTGTAGCTATCACCCAAAATACACCCATAAATCTATCCCTGTGGGAGAGATGTCTCAGGCCAGAAGAAACTGCAGTCAAATGGAAGACTTCAGGAGTGAATGCTCCAGTGTCTCCGGAAGATTAAGTAAAAGAGGTTATTCTGGCTGGATGTTGAATCGTGCATCTTCAATTGTCAGTCATAAGAGTAGAGATCAATTACTAAGTGGCAATAAATACAAGAGAATCAACAAAAATGAAAATAATGTTTTGGTATTGGATCACAGTTCCACATGACTAGGAATACTGTCATGAAATTTTTGCCTATTTTGATGGAAGATTCCATCTTGGAAAACATTATTTCTAAAGGAGTCCAAAGAGTGGCTCGAAGACCACGTACTTTGGGCAACATACTTTCGCCAAATCTCATCACGTCTAAAAACCTTATACAAAATTGGTTAAATCAAAAGGGCTTTTATCGATGTCCCGGAGCTTACTGCGCAGGTCTGTGCGTTGGCTGCCTGAATATCCTCAACGTCTCTGGGTTCCGGGGCCCTCGCGGATGTGCGCATGCCCGGGTGCCTCAGGTATACTGCGCATGTCAGTGCGGTGGTTTCCTGGAGAACCCTTGGCATCCCAGATGTTCTCCGGTGATTGCCTGTGCTCGTGATAGTTCCGGAAGTCCGCGATTTTGTGAGGTGATTGAAGACAGGTGAGCCTGATGATTTCTTTAATCCATCTGTATATATCGTGTGTATTTTCATTCTAAGCCTATGCCATGACTAAGGGTGAATTGCCACCCGAAATGCGTCGGTAGTTTACAGAGGGTTGCCTTGTGCGATACTATGGAGTGTGCATACCATGTTTTAATGGATTTGAAATAAAGTACTGGATTTTATCTCATTGGTGGGAACCGCTGTGCCAACTTTCCTTGTATTGGATTTATTCACGTCTTTCTGTGGACGGGACAAGTGCGGATGCCATACGTATGGAGTGGTAAGCTGGCTAATCTTGTTTGTTTGCTAATTATGAAGGCCACCTTAGCCCGCTCGGTAGGGAATTGGTGTCCCAACATCTCAATGTGGATGTAGCATTGACTGATGAAGCCACGACACTTATTGGGGTTACAGTCATAGCGTGAGGGAAGCAGAGATGGTCCCGGTGCAGGAGCAATTGGTGCCGGTGTGGCGGTAGCAGCCGCAGGCGGAGGTAGACCGGCCGCAAGGTTCTGCATCATGGCCGTGAGCTGGCCAATGCTCTGGCTCTGCTGGGCGACAGTCGTCGTGATGTCCCGGAGCTCAGGCAAAGGTACCCTGGCAGAATCCATGGCCAGATTGTACTGTAACGGGTTTGGTGGATTCGCTGGACCACCGCAAGCGATGATAGTTAAGCCACACCAGGGAGAAGAGTCTAAGTAGCCCCCGGTATTCACCAGAGCCCGCCACAAAGCGGGATGGACTTGCTGCAGCGTGAGGCTACCAGGTCGCTACCCCTGACGTGACTTGCTTGCGATGGCGGCCAGGGTAATGCGTGGTACAGAGTCGTAATCCAGAGTCGTAGTCGGGGACAGGCAGAAGGTCAGGACAGGCGGCAGAGGTTCGTGGTCAGAGCCAGGCAGATGGTCAGGGCAGGCGGCAAACAGGCAAGGTCAGGAAACGTAGCGGAACGGACTGGTACACGGGTAATCAAACGGAACTCCAATACTATCTAGACTCTCTAACGCACACCAACAATCTGGCAGAGAGTGCGGGGGCTTTTTCCTTATATAGGACGTGCTGGCAATAGACCAATTCCCGGGTTTGGTGGCCCTTTAAAATCCAGACCACCCGTCGCGGCAGCGTGCCGGGGTGGACGGGAAAGGGCCCCGGGAAAAGCGGGTGGATGGTCGCGGGGAGCCGCGGCACCCGCGCCGGACCCCCTGCGGTTAGGGGGGGCGGCCGCGGGGGGGTGACGGCACCCGTGCCAACCCCCACGACAATAAGATTAGTCAGAGCCCACTCCGATGATCCTCTCAGTAAACACGGGAAAGAAAATCCCTTCCCAATTTCACAAATACAATTTAGGATTAAGTAAATGGTTTTGAAGTGAGCACTATCCTGTAGGTAAAAGAAGAAATCTTTATTTACGTTAACATTTAAAAATTATTGTCGCATAATCGAAAAATAAGTATTTTTGGGGTAAAACATGTGCAAGATCCACTTACACGTTTCAGAACGTTTCTTGTTCACAGCTACTTTCCCTAACACATGTGATTGTATTTAACATTATCTGAACCAATAGTAAAGCCAAGTTAAAACAAACTGTAACCCTAAAGATACCATAATTAGTGTTGAGCGATTATTATCGACAAAGTTGAAATCGGCACAGTTTTTATGGTGATCATGTTTTTTTAGATCATTGCGATAATTAGGTTAAAAATCTGTGCATCATTCTATTAAGATCGCGCCTTTTCGGCGCTTCTGTAATGGTTGGCGGCCAGCAATTCAGATTACACAGAATAGAGCAGGGTGAGATGTTGTGTGCGACGTCATGACTGGGATGATGTAATGGTTCGCGTTTGGAATGAAAAAATTACATGACCTCGTTTTTACATAGAACAGCGTTCATGTTCAGCCTCAGTGTCTCTCAGCGTCTCAGAGCAGAAGGACGTTGCGCTCTGTACTTGTGTCCAAACAGCTCAGCGAAATTATTAGAATTTCTTCACAGTTGATAGAAACCTCTACCTATTAGCTGTGATTCTTACAATTTACGTTAGATTATGAGAGATTGATTTTATATAGTTATGGTAGGAGATTTTAAAGGGAGCATCTAATGCTGTTAAAGGTATACCCGGGGTGAGCGGAGGGAGGCCCCCCGCGGGCTAACACAAGTCAAGCTCTATAAAGAATACTGGATAAGTATCACCAACGACTTAGTGTTAGACATGCAATTAGCTTTATTATTAAAGGGGATTTGCCACCAGACCAAGTACTGAACCTCCAATTCTGCATGTGAGCAAGATGTAAACAAATCACGCTGAGTCATTGAACGCTGAGTGGAGAGGGGAGGGGGAGAGTGGGACTGAGGAAATCCAAGGGGAGCGTCTCAAAACTTAGTGAACTAATAACAGATACACAGTGGATTCCAAATACAGCCAAGACACAGAGCCTCAGTTGGCACTGTCAGGAGAACACCTCTTGCTAAGCAGCTGTATGTAATGTAAACAAATCAGGGAGTGACAGAGACGCACACAGGGACAATCACTGCCAGCGCACAGAGACTGCATCATAAAAGGGGATCCATGAGGACATGTTCTCTTCAAATAATCAAACTATAACTTATGATTCTGTATACAAAAGGAGGAACACCTATTCTAAACAGCAGATTGAAAAAGCTTCTTCTTTAATCAGAATAAAAGCCAGGATTCTAATAACAGACAGCTAGTTATTCTGTATGCAAAAGGAAAAAACATATTGCTACCTCGTGTGCCTTAAAAGACCATCATTCTGCCTGTATCAGATAAGAAGTGATTCACTCAAGCGCGGCCTTTCAGCTCTGGGTCGTGACTAGGGAAGCTTTGTCGGTAACCAAGGGGTGGTTGAGAAATGCTGTAGCTCCTCAGAGTGTTCACTTTTTTTTATATCACTTATATTAGAAAAGTGTTAAATACCCATTTTGGAGGGTTCCCACTCGTCAACATTTACATGGTGGCAAAACCCCATTAACAGTTCTTCTATTGAAATATTTCCTGGATATTGGGGCAGCCTGAACTTATAGGTTTTACACATCTTTTCTAGTAACTGCAGTTTTCTCTTTGTTAGATGCAAAACTCCATTTTATTATCAGTATACATTTCAGGATAGGTGTTCATTTTCAATTTTGCCATTCCCTTTATGTTGATATATCACCTGCACTTTATTTGAATCCAGCAATTTTTTAGTCACCACAGTGTGAATTGTAAGGTGCAAAAATATCTTGATTATACGAATAGACAAACTCTATAAAGAATACTGGAAAAAGCTTCACAAGGACTTGTTGAGACATTGCAATAGCTGTTATTATTTACAGTTTTCTAATTGAAATATTTCCTGGATATTGGGCAAGCCTGAAAACTTATAGGATACACATCTTTTTATAGTAACTGCCGGTCTCTTTGTTAGGTGCAAAACTCCAGACTTTTATTACTACAGTATACATTCCAGATAGGTGTTTCAATTTTTTCAACTTTTGCCCATTCCACCTTTGTTGATATATCCCTTGTACTTTAAATTAGAATCAGCAAGTCAGCACAAGTTGATAGTGCCAAAATTACATGTTATAATATCTGAAAAAATTTCAGATACGTGTTTTTTGACTTTGGCGCACTACAGCTTTGTTGGGCACCTAGCACTTAAATGTGAATGTTGAATTTTTTAGTCACCACAGTGTGAATTTATAGGTGCCAAAAAATACCTTTTATTATTCCGAATACATTTTCAGAACGTGTTTTTTCACTTTGGCGCAGGACAGCATTGTTGATAGATCTACTTTGCAGGTTAAAATTTGAATACAGCAATTTTGTATAGTCACCACAGATAGTGAATTGATAAGCGTGCAAAAAATACTTTTATTATCCGAATTACATTACAGTACGTGTTTTTTGCACTTTTTGCCCAGTCGCCAGATTTGCTTGACTAGAGCCACCTTGCAGTAAATTTGAATCCAGGCAATTGTGTTAGTTACCACAGGTGAATTGATAGGTGCCAAAAAATATCTTTTATTATCCGAATACCTTTACAGGATACGTTGTTTTTTGACTTTGGTGCACTTCAGACTGTGTTCATTGATGCACCTTGCACATCTAAAATGTGGAAATACTGCAATTTTTTAGTACACAGGTGAATGATAGGTGCAAAAAATACCTTTTATTATTCCGAATACATTTCCAGATACGTGTCTTTTCACCTTGGCGCAGGCCAGCTTTGTTGATAGATCTACTTTGCAAGTTATATTTGTATCCAGCAATTTTGTTTTTGATTTGAGGGATTTGAGAATAGCTGTGATTTGCCGTCTTTTAATAAGAGGATTTCCAAAACTCTTCCATACCTTCTCAAAATTTGTATATTTTGAACATGGAGCGAAAATTCAGGTGGTAAGCGACAAAGAGGGGGGTAGGACATGGAGGTAAGAGGTACGAGAGAAGGTGCTACCTTTCCAGTGCTGGCGACAAAACGCATGCCAGCGGAGATCATCAGTTGCAGGACCGTCAGGCCTGTCATCGCTGGGTCAGGGCCCTGTGAATTCTCAGTAACAAAACAGCGTCGGCGCAATCTGTCATTCAGTGGTTTATGCCTACCTGCATCCAGCAGTCTTACCTACTCGTTCCCTCCCAGTCACGGCCACAAATGTCGTTCTTCGGCTTCACAGCATCCATCCAACATGAAGAGCCAAATGTCAACACGTTGTACCATCAATGTGGATAATCTCCATTTTCTGAAGACCTCTTGATTGACAAAATGCTGTTGGGGTCAGAAGGCATGTTAAAAGATCAAGAGGCAAAGAAGGATGATTTTCTCTCGCTCTGACGCCCACAGTTACTTGATGCATCAGAGGAAGGAGAAGGAAGGGTCAATCGGCAAAATCAGGAAGGTCGGCAACGCTTGCTGTCCCTCTTGCTTGTAGCTGCAGCTCCTGGATTCAGATGGTCTAGGGACGACAAAGTCCACTGTGTTAATGATGATTGATTACTACATTCGGATCCAAACGTGGTCTTTCCAGCAGAATCTTGCTTAGAGAGCGCCCTTCATCATCTGGACGTGGAGGGAAAGACGATGGGGGGTGAGTGCAGTACGGGGTTTCGCCTCAAAAAGGGAGTGGCGCGGTTCGCAGAAAGTCCGCTGAATATGATTCCGCCAACCACGGTTCAGCGCAAACTCCGCTCCTCGCTTATCGCCGTTCAAAAAGGTCTCAGGTATCTCGAACGCCTGGGCCTTCTTTGTAACAAGCCTCTGCTTCACCCAGCGATGTCATATTGCCGGCCTTGCCGATATAACGCATAAGTAGAGCACAGGAACCTTAGGTGGTTACACCACAACATCGTCTAGTCACATGCAGGACATGCGATGAGTTGAAATGGAGGCAATTACTTGCCCAAAAAAGGCCAGACCTACGCGGGCCTCCAACCCACTGTCACACCTCTGTCTCTCCACCTCCCTCCGCAACACACCAAGGTTGCCTCAGCTGCCATGTCTCTCAGAGTCCATGATCAGGGATCAGCCATCCGCTTCAGCCTCACGTCGGCTCGAGTACCACAGCACACCAGAGACCCATCCTACCCTTCTCTTCTGCCCCAGTTTGAACGACATGCACGCCGTACAGCGGCCAATTAGCAGTGCCAAGCTTCTGTTTTTTCTTTTCGTCTTCCAGGTTTGGGAGCAGAAGAAACACTTATACCCAAACCATCCAAAGCCAACAAAGCCTGATTTTGCTGTCGGCATTGCCAGCTTTTGGCCTTGGAAATGTTGCATTTCCAGTACTGGGGACACAGATGGGTTCCGCACGGGGGTTCAGGCCCTTGCCTGACCCCAATTAAAGATGACGAGGCAGGCATTTCTTTTGCCAGAAAAGCCGTCCCTGCCTGGCCAGCCACGTGTCATCTAAAATTTCAAGCGCGTTGTCTGCATCTGTGTCCGAATAGTCCATTAATGGACCACCGACAAATGGACTAGTAAGCAAGGGCCAAGGCCGCTAAAATCTCTGTGACAGCTCACTGGTGGTGAGCTGGATGGATTGTCCCTGTGGGTGACGGTGGCTCCTCAGGCCGGCGCACCGCTCTTCTCAAAACCGTTAGGGATGGTGCAGGGTTCTTTCCCAAGGGCCTCTGGTGGCTTCACGTGCCAGAGGAAACCAGGCCGTGTTGAAATTAATCTTGTCTTGGGAGACCCGTCCACCAAACAGGTCAGGAGCTGTGGACGGCTTCTCCGCAAATGAGACCGAGCGCGGGCTGGTGCCAAGAACCTTGTGCCCAGCATAGGTGTGTGTGCAGGATAACGGGCGAAAATCATGCTGGCGCCCTTAAGTCGGTAGGCTGGAGCACATTCCATTCTGGAACATGTCAGGATCCTTGTTGTCCAGACATTTTCTAAAGGAAGGCTACCCGTGTGTTGGAATGCTGCTGAGGAAGGCTCGAGTCTAAGTTCGCCATCTTCCGCCGTTCGCCCACCGGCTTCGTTTCCAGCCTGGCTGCAGTCATTGTGCAGGTCAGCTCGGCTCCCCGGTCAACCGTCTCATTGTTGACGTGGCAACACGCTGGAATTCCACCCTTCCACATTGCTCCAGCGGAATTGTGGGCAGCAGCGCAATGCCAGTTAGCAGAACGGAAGGTGACACATGGCCTGGACAAGCAGCGGTGGGACCTTGGGGTGTTGAATAGGGCACCGAGAGTGGAGGCAGGTGAAAGAGCTCTGCACCATCCTTGACAGTTTTGAAGTAAGCCAACCAAATGGTTCAGTGAGGGACATTGCCCTTGTCAGCATGAGCATTGTGGGTGATCTTAGTCTGGAATCGATCGTTGGACACTCTGGAAACAACAGGTCCCGCCAGCGACGGAGGAGGAGACGGACACAGATGACGGACACGGAGCCTTTCCTCCGTTCAAATCCACAAGGCCCGACAGTTTCACCAATTTCATCGGTCTTCACTTAGCAGTGGTTAGGGGTCAGAGATAGTGGCAAGTGGAGCATCAGCTCTCAGGTGCATACATCTCAGGCAAGTCAAGGGCTGTGTTGAAGCTATGCCGGGAGGCAGCGGAGGAGGAGGAGGAGGAATTATTCCTAGCCACCGATGTTACCGACGTTCCGTTTTCCTTGGAAGAGGTTGGCGCGAATATGAGGCGGAGGAGGAAGATGAGGAAGTATCAGTTTGCTAGATGCCCTCGGACGCCCAGAGGCTTGGGAATGCAAGGCACATCTCTCACATAAGTGCTTGGATGCTCCATTTCCTTCCAACATGATCCTCGGCATTAAGGCCTCATCAAATGAACAACAGCTACGGGGTGGAACCACCCTCCTGGGATCCGGTACAAAACAAAACTCAGCACTTTCCTTCCACCCACCCAAATAGAGAGTTAAAATGCAGGAATGGAGACCTGCTGATTGATCAACTGGTTGGACATCTGTTGCGTCTGCTTCAAGTTACCCAATGTCACGGTGGGAACAACATCAGCGATCGTGACAGCAGTAGAGTGCCAAGTAGGCGTAGCGGCAGCAGCAGGCAAGTGACAGAAGTCGAATGGGTGACCTCAGGCATTCTTTGTTACCACCTGCACCAACGCATGCAATGCAGGGGCACACATCCAACACACAGAGATCAGACTTAAGATCATGGTGCACTGACTATCTGCGTCTCAACACCGAAGTTTTTGATATGTGTTCCGGGACCAAATAAACTTCTGGGTATCTCAAAATGGACGAATGGCCGAGATGGCTCGTCACGCCCATATAGGTGTTGTCCTGCCCAGCAGCATAGCGTCTTATCTGAGGACTTCAGCACAGCTGGAGGAGTCAATTACAGACAGAAACGCATTCCAGCTTTCATCAGATAATGTGAGATCGTTTGACTTTCCATCAAGGATGATCAGGCCATGGATCTCTGATGATGTTGTGGCCCAATTGCCGAGGTCACCGATTAGTTGCCGGTCTACATTACATTCCTTTTTCATGCCAGAATTGGTCCTCTTGAATACTTTTTTTAAAATTGATAATTTCTTTCTGCAATTTTATTCTCTGTTTCCCAACAGTTAATTTTGCTGGTTCTTGCTGTGGAGGAGACTGTAAAAGACACCAAGGTTTCATGAACAACACCGTATTCCATTTATCACTTTATCTTAAGAAGTTTCGCGATTTGTGTCAATGGTTTTGAGGTCATAGTTGCTGTAGAGGATCAGATACAGCTATAATTATGGTCCTTTTGGAACAGAAATATGGCTTCTTTTAAGTGGCATTTCTCCCTCACATATTTTTACATTAGTGGCTGAGAAAGCATATTTAATAATTTTTATTGGGGTCATGTAGCTGTGAGATACAGACAATAATCATGGTCCTTTGGAACAAGAATTGTGGCTTCTAAGTGGGCATTTCTCCCTCACAATTTTTAAACAGTGGCTGAGAAGTTTCCTTTTATAATTTTTTTGGGTCATGCTGCTTGTAATGCAGCAATACTACAGGTCCTAATTATAAAAAAAGTGTTGTTTCTAACAAGACATTTGTTCTTCACAATTGTCCCAAAGTGGTCAAGGGTCATGCTTTGAATTTTTGGGGGCGTTTCTTGCTTTGAAATGCTGCTATACTACAGGTCTATTATAAAAAAATGTTGTTTCTAACAGACATTTGTTCTTCACATTGAAAGAGTGGCTCATAGGGTGATGGTGCTGTCAGAAACAGGAATAGGTTAGGACACTGTTAATGGAACATATTGCCAAAATGGACTTGTCTTGCAAGATCTTTAACATAGCTATCATCCCTGTCATTGAGACAACCATTTAATACATTAAAAAAAGAGAAACAAAGACATGTTGGAATTCCAATCTATTTTAAAAAATGTGTATTCTAGAATATAAAATACTAAAAACTTGCATGTAACAAAATAGCTGGTTAAAAAAATTCCTCTGAATTGCGTAAAAGGGAGTTTCAGGAAACTTGACCAGAGGTAGGGTTTATTCATGAGGACATGAGAGTATGGAGCACGGACAGAGCAAAGTACAGAGACAATTTCCTCCAGCACGTTGAGTTCTTAAAATGAGGAAAAAAGAATGCCAAGAAAAAGGTACCTGGGTGGAACGGGAGCGTTAACCACCAGTATTTCCAGGTGAAGCTCAATTGGTCCGCACTCATACGGAGGGGCAAGCGCTACCCAGGTCTTGACTGTGTACTGAGGAAGGCTGGAGTTCTCACACTTCCGCTTCCGCACTCTGCTTCAGCACAACATTTTTCGTTGCTGCGTCATCAGGGCATTTTAACCTGCGTGTTAATAGATGACGGACGCCAGCCTGGGCTTTCACCGCACCCACTGTAACTCCGGCCCTGGTCATGCTGTGGCACAGGACAGGTATAGTCAATGTCCAGTTCAACTAAAATGGTGGTTGAAAGACTCCTTTTTCCGGCACTTTTTAATCTGGGGTCAGACAGGTTTAATGGTCATACTGTGGCCCAGACAGGAAAAGTATATGTCCAGTAAAACTAAAATGGTGGTTGAAAGACTCCTTTTTCCGGCACTTTTTAATCTGGGGTACGTCAGGTTTAATGGTCATACTGCTGGTCCAGGACAGGTTAGTCAATGTCCAGTTCAACTAAAATGGTGGTTGAAAGACTCCTTTTTCCGGCACTTTTTTAATCTGTGGGTCAGACAGGTTTAGTCAATGTCCAGTTCAAATAAAATGTTGGTTCAAAGACTCCTTTTTCCGGCACCTTTTAATCTGGGGTCAGACAGGTTTAATGGTCATACTGCGGTACAGGACAAGGTATAGTCAATGTCCAGTTAACCTAAAAATGGGTTGGTTGAAAGGACTCCTTGTTCGGCACTTTTTAATCTGGGGTCATGCAGGTTTGGGGCTCATGCTGCGTTCAGGACAAGGGATATTCAATGTCCTGTTCAACTAATTGGTAGATGTAGACTCCTTTTCCGGCCTTTTTAATCTGTGGGTTCAGGAAGGGTTTAAGGGGTATGCTGCGGTCCAGGACAGTGGTTTGTCAAAGGTTATCAGTTCAACTAAAATGGTGGTTTCAAAGACTACTTTCTTCGCACTTTTTAATCTGTGGGTCATGCACGTTTTTTAGTTCATGCTGCGTTCGCCAGGACATGGCATATTCAATGGTCCTGTTCTAAGTAAAATGATGGTTAAAAATAATACTGCCTTCTGGCACTTTTTTTATTTGTGGGTGATGAGGTATAAGGGGGTCATTGCAGTGGTACAAGACAGGGATAGTGAATTGGTGTGGACTTTTTTTCTGTGGCTTTTATAACCTAGTGTTGTGCCTAAGATGTAGCTGTTATCCATTTGACTGTTGTGGCTGTTAATTCCGATTCTCCAGCCGCTGGTTTGGGTTGTATGAATGGAAGGTGTTGTTGTCTCCCATAGATGTTTATGGTCATCGCTTCATAATCGACTGCTCACTATCGAAAAAACTTATCAATGGTGGCCGACTTTCGGACTATCGCCAATGTCGATAGCCAACGTCAATGGATCAACACTAGTAATTAACACTTCACTTGTGAATTATGCTACAGGAAAAATGTATATATTTTGTAGTGTTGAGCGATTGCGTTGGCTATCGAGATCGCAATCGTTGTCGATTAGTCGGCCGCTTATCGATAAGGTTTTTCGATTAGTGAGCATCGATTTGCGCGTTGACCTTTTTAAAGTCTATGGGAGAGCAACAACACCTTCTTTATTACACCCAAACAAGGATGAGAAGCTGAAATTAACATCCACAACAGTCAAAATGGGATACGTGCTACAACTTAGGCCAACACACTTAGGTTATAAAAGCTCAGAGAAATAAAATGTCACAGACCATTACTTTTCCCTGTATTGTACCACAGCAATGGACTTAACCTGGCATAACCCACATAATCTTAAAAAGTGCCAGAAGGCAGTATGATTTGAACCATCATGTTACTTGAACGGGACATTGAAAATTTCCCTGTCCTGGATAACCAAGCATGAGACCACAATCCTGCATGACCCCCACATTTAAAAAAATGCCGGAAAATGGGTCTTTCAACCACCATTTTAGTTGATTCTGGGGATCATTGACTATTCCTGTCCTAGGCCACAGCATGAGCACAAACCGCATGAACCCCACATTTAAAAAAGTGCCGGAAAAAAGGTGTCTATTTTCAACCACCTTTTTAGTTGGATAGCTGGACAATTGACTATACCTTGTCTGGGCCACTGCCATGAGCACCAAACTGCATATCTCCCAACATTTAAAAGTGCCGGATAAAGGAGTCTTTCATCCATCCCCATTTTAGTTTCCCATGGACATTGACTATACACTGTCCTGGGCCACAGGCATGAGCCCAACCTGCATGACCCCCACATTTAAAATGTGCCGGAAAAGGAGTCTTTCAACACATTTTTAGTTGAACTGTCATTGGTACTATACCTGTCCTGGGCCACAGATGAGCCCCAAAACCTGCATGCCCCCACATTTAGAAAAAGGGCCGGAAATAGGTAGTCTTTAACCAAATTTTTAGTCTGGAACTGGACATTGGACTATACCTGTCTGGGCGCTGCATGTGCCCCAAACCTGCATGACCACAAATTTAAAAAAAGGTCGGTAATAAAAGGAGTATTTCAACCTCCATTTTCGTTGAATGGACATTGACTATACCTGTCTGGGCCACAGAATGGCCCCCAAAACTGCATGACCCCCATTTTAAATAAGTGCGGAAAAAGGAGTCTTTTCAACCACCATTTTATTTCACTGGACATTGACTTTTTACCTGTCCTGGGCCACAGCATGAGCCCCAAACCTGCATGACCCCACATTTAAAAAGTGCCGGAAAAGGAGTCTTTCAACCCCCAATTTTAGTTGAAACTGGAATTGACTATACTGTCCTGGGCCACAGCATGACCCAGGGCCGGAGTTACAGTGGGTGCGGTGAAAGCCAGGTGGGGGTCCGTATCTATTAACACGCAGGTTAAAATGCCCTGATGACGAAAGCAACGACAACTGTCGTGCTAAAGCAGAGTGCGGAAGCGGAAGTGTGAGAACTCCAGCCTTCCTCTGTACACAGTCAATACCTGGGTAGCGCTTGCCCATCCGTATGAGTGTGGACCAATTGAGCTTCACTTGGAAATACTGGTGGTTAACGCTCCTGTTACCCAGGTGCACTTTATCTTGGATTCTTTTTCTCATTTTACTCAACGTGCTGGAGGAATGTCTCGTACTTTGTTCTCTGTCCGTGCTCCATACTCCATGTCCTCTGAATAACCTACATTGGTCAAAATTTTTTCCCGTACCTCCCTTGTACAATTCAGAGGAATTTTTTTTAACCCGCTATTTTGTACATGCAAGTTTTTTAGTACTTTTAATTCTAGAAACACATTTTTAAAATAGGATGGAATCCCACCATGTCTTTGTTCTCTTTTTTTCATTGTATTAAATGGGGTTGTCTCAATACAGGGATTGATAGCTATGTTAAAGATCTTGCAAAACAAGTCATTTGCAATATGTGTCCATTAACAGTGTCCCACCTATTCCTGTTTCTGACAGCACCATCACCCTTTTAGCCACTCTTTACAATTGTGAAGAACAAATGTCGGGTTTGAAACAACATTTTTAGAATAGGACCTGTAGTATAGCTGCATGTCCAGCAAAATGCCCCCAAAATTCAAGCATGACCTTGAGCCACTTTGGTCAAGTGAAGAAAAAATGTCTGTTAGAAACAACATTTTTTAATAGCCTGTAGTATAGCTGATGTCACAGAAATGCCCCAAAAATTTAAAGATGACCTTGAGCCACTTTGGTCAATTGTGAATAACAAATGTATGTTAGAAAACATTTTTTTTTTAATAGGACCTGTTGTATTGCTGCATTTCAAAGCAGCATGACCCAAAAAAAATTTTAAAAATGACTTCTCATCAAATTTTAAATATTGTGAGGGATAAATGCCACTTATAATACCCATTTCTGTTACAAAGGACCATTATTATTGATGTATCTCACATCAACATGACCCCAAAAAAAATTTTTAAATATGACTTTCAGCCACTATTAAAAATTGTGAGGGAGAAATGCCACTTAGAAGTCACATTTCTGTTCCAAAGGACCATGATTATTGCTGTATCTCACAGCAACATGACCTCAAAACCATTGACAATGCGAAAACTTCTTAAGATAAAGTGAGTAAATGGAATACGGTGTTGTCATGAAACCTTGCTGTCTTTTACAGTCTCCTCACAGCAAAACCAGCAAAATGAACTGTTGGGAAAAGAGAATAAAAATTGCAGTAAGAAATGATCATTTTAAAAAAAAGTTTTCAAGAGGACCATTTCTGTTTGAAAAGGAATGTGAAGTAGACTGGCAACTAATCGGTGACCTCGGCAATTGGGGCCACAACATCATCAGAGATCCATGCCTGATTCATCTTGATGAAAGTCAAACGATCCACATTATCTGTGGAAAGCCGGATGCGTTTGTCTGTAATGACTCCTCCAGCTGTGCTGAAGGTCCGCTCAGATATGACGCTGGCTGCTGGGCAGGACAACACCTCTATGGCGTGACGAGCCAGCTCGGGCCATTCGTCCATTTTGGATACCCAGAAGTCTATTGGGTCCGGAACACATGCAAAAACATCGGTGTTGAGACGCAGATAGTCGTGCACCATGATCTTAAGCTGATCTCTGTGTGTTGGATGTGTGCCCTGCATTGCATGCGTTGGTGAGGTGGTAAACAAAGATTGCCAGAGGTCACCCATTAGGCTTCTGCCACCTTGCCTGCTGCTGCCGCTACGCCTACTTGGCACTCTACTGCTGTCACGTCGCTGATGTTGTTCCACCGTGACATTTGGGGAACGTGAAGCAGACGCAACAGATGTCTCCAGTTGATCAATCAGCAAGGTCTCCATTTCCTGCATTTTACTCTCTATTTGGGTGGGTGGAAGGAAAGTGCTGATTTTTGTTTTGTACCGGGGATCCAGGAGGGTGGCCACCCAGTAACTGTTGTTCATTTTGATGGCCTTAATGCGAGGATCATGTTGGAGGAAATGGAGCATCCAAGCACTCATGTGAGAGATGGAGCCTTGATTTCCCAAGCCTCTGGGTCGAGGGGCACTAGAAAACTGATCTTCCTCATCTTCTCCTTGCCTCAAATTGGCCAAACATTTTCAGGCAGGGCGTCAGGTTAACATCGGTGTCTAGGAATACCTCCTCCTTCCGCATGCCTCGGACAGCTTAACACAGCATGACATGCTGAGATGATGCACCCTGAGAGCTGATGAGCACCTTGAATAAGCTCTGGACCCGCGAAACACTCGCTAATGAAGACGATGCAAATTGTGTAAACTGTTGGGCCTTGTGGATTTGAGGAGAGAAAAGGCTCCGTGTGATTGTGTCCGGTCTACTCTCCATCGCTGGCGGACCTGTTGTTTTCAGTAGTGTCCAACGTTCGTTCCAGAAACTAAGATTCCACACTGCTCATGCTGACAAGGGATTGTCGCAACTCGAAATTTTGGTGGCTTCTTCAAAACTGGCAAGGTGGTGCAGAGCTCTCTGCACCAGATTCCATTCTCGGTTGGTTTCAAACCCCGAGCAGGTTCCGGCTACCGATGCTTGTCAGAGCCATGTGTCATTCCGTTACTGCTGTAATGGCACTTGCGCTTGCTGCACAATCGCTGAATGATGCTGGAGGCGGTTGGATATTCCTGCGTTAGCACGTCTAACTATGAGTCGGTAGCGGGGTGAGGCGAGTGGACGCTGCAACGCAGCAGGCAGGTCCGAAGCAGGGTCTGGCGAACGGCGGAGTGCGAACTCAGACTGAGCCTTCCTCAAGCAGGCAGTACTGGACCCGGGGTAGCTCTCTTTAGGAACATTTATGGACGACAAGGTTCATGACATGTGCAGGCACGGGTGTCGCTCCAGCTACGAATCTATAAGGGAGGCCCAGAAGATTTCGCCGTTTATCCGACACACCCTTGCATGGCTCAAGGTTCTTGTCAACCAGCCAGGCTCGGTCTCGCTTGTTAGATCCGTCACAGTCATGACCTGTGGTGTGGCGGGTCTCAAGGCAGATTAATTTCAACATGGCCTGGTGTTTGGGATCGGTGATGCATCCGAGGACCTTGTGGCGGAAAGAGACCATGCACATCCCTTGCGGCTTTTAGAAGAGCGTGCGCTGAACCTGAGAGCCAACGTCACCGCCCCAGAGAATCCACCCAGCTCACCAGTGAGCCTGGCTGAGAGATTAGCAGCCTTGCGCCGTGCTTACTAGTCCACGTGTCGGTGGTGAGATGGAATTTTGGACACAATGCAGACAACGCGTTGAAATTTTAGTTGACACGTGGTGGCCAGGGGCAGGGGACGGCTTTTCTGGACAAGAAATGCTTGTCGGCATCTGGTTTTGGGGGGCAGGTGAGGCGCTCATGACGTGGCGGAAACATCTGTCGTCACCAGAGGAAAGAGCAACATTTCCAAGGCCAAAAGAACGGCAATGCCGAATCAGGCTTTTGGCCTTTGGGATGGTTTGGGTTAACGTGTTTTTTATGTCCCAAACTGGAAGACAGTAAGGTGGCTGCTAGACTGACCGTGACTGGCAGGAATCATATCAGCGAGACTTTGCAACGACCATCTCCCTTTTAGAGGCGTGACCCGTACTGACCACTACTCATCGTTCTTCTCCCTCGTTCCAGTGAGAAGGCTGCAAGAAATTCTGCTAATAAGACCACCATGGATCCGCAATCGTCGTACATATTAATCATCAACAATGGTGATAGGTATCTGTGACAAACTTTCTGATCCAGAAGCTGCGGGCTACAAGCCAAGG
>JAODAL010050846.1:0-27100 GCA_025379985.1 Phyllomedusa bahiana | reverse complement strand
CGCCGTGTTTGGAGGAAAAAAATCTCCCCTAGCCCCAAAAGAAACCGTCCCCACTGTCAAGATGGAGGGGGGAGACATAGTTTTGGGGGGTTTTCTCTGCTAAGGGACACAGGACTCTTCACCGCATCAATGGGAGAATGGTGGACCCAATGGCCCGTAAAATCAAAAGTGACAATCTCATTCCCCCCCAGGACATTACAAATGGGTGGTGGGGTCTTCCAGCAAAAAATGCCCCAAACAACAGCCAAGGTAACAAAGGATGGTAAAAAAAGAAGCCATTAAGGTCATGGAGTGGCCTAGCCAGTCTCCAGCCTTTCATCCCATAGAAAGGATTGAAGCCCCGAGCTGCCGCGCACCCAAAATCTTCAGATGAAAAAATAAATTACCCAAAGAGGAGTGGAAAAAATTTCCCTCCTACCTGTGCGCAAACCCATCATCACACAAAAAAACCCTGCTGCTGTGCTTCCAAAAAAGGGTTTTACCACCAAGTATTAAGTCTTGTTTACCAGAGGATCCAAAACTTTTTCTCACTGCAAAAGAAAATTAATTTATAAAATTATTTTCTGTTTTTTTTTGGGTTTTTCTATCTCTCAATATTAAAATTAAAACCCCCCTTAAAATTATGACGTTCATTCTTTTTAGTGGAAACCCTGACGATTCGCAAGGGGTCAAATACTTTTCCTTCATGTAGTGCCCCCGGGAAAATGACTGTTCAGAAGAAGAACGCACAGCCTCCATGTTTTGGGGTCTGTTTTTGGAGAAGTGCAGCCCAAAAACTGGGGCCCCTTTTGAATGGAGGTGCCATGCTGGCAAAACCCGCCCCATCCCAGGAATCCCATTTAAAAAGATTGGGGAGTAAGCGCAGGCACACCACTTTTCCCCTTCAGAAGGGAGAGCTTTCGGGGGCCCCCTGGAGATTCCAGCTCTGGGGCCCCGCACTGACAGCGTATCCCAGGGATATCCCAGCAAAACCCCCCCCCAAGGCTGTGCCTCACCCCCTTTAGGCCCTCCATCGCCTGCCCACATCAGCATCATGGGCGCCGGGGGGGCAGTGGTTAACAGCGCCCGGCACATGGGGGGAGTTCAGCTCCGGGGGACTGACGTTATATCCATATTACGGGCTCGGCCTGCAGAACATACAGCGCTGTGACCTCTGGCAGCTCACCAGTGGGATTGCAGGGGGGAGCCCCGCAGCTCGCAGGAATGTGCACCCCCTTCCAGAGAGCGACTTAACACCAGCCAGGTCCCAGCTGCACAGGCTTCATAAAACATCGCCCCGAGGACACGGCTCCGACAGAACCTGCTGTCCTGCAGGGTTACAGCCCCCACACCCCGAGCGGCTGCAAAGGGGCCCGAACCAGCAGAGGGTATCACACAGGATAGGATTAGATACACAGCTCAGCAAAATGTATCACACAGGATAGGATTAGATACACAGCTCAGCAGACGGTATCACACAGGATAGGATTAGATACACAGCTCAGCAGACGGTATCACACAGGATAGGATTAGATACACTGCTCAGCAGACGGTATCACACAGGATAGGATTAGATACACAGCTCAGCAGACAGTATCACACAGGATAGGATTAGATACACAGCTCAGCAGACAGTATCACACAGGATAGGATTAGATACACAGCTCAGCAGACAGTATCACACAGGATAGGATTAGATACCCAGCTCAGCAAAATTTATCATACATGAGAGGATTAGATACAAAGCTCAGCAGACGGTATCACACAGGATAGGATTAGATACACAGCTCAGCAGAGAGTATCACACAGGATAGGAAAAGAAACACAGCTCAGCAAAATGTATCATACAGGAGAGGATTACATACACAGCTCAGCAGACGGTATCACACAGGATAGGATTAGATACACAGCTCAGCAGACAGTATCACACAGATAGGATTGATACACAGCTCAGCAGTCAGTATCACACAGGATAGGATTAGATACACTGCTCAGCAGACAGTATCACACAGGATAGGATTAGATACACAGCTCAGCAGACGGTATCACACAGGATAGGATTAGATACACAGCTCAGCAGACAGTATCACACAGGATAGGATTAGATACACAGCTCAGCAGACAGTATTACACAGGATAGGATTAGATACACAGCTCAGCAGACAGTATCACACAGGATAGGATTAGATACACAGCTCAGCAGAGAGTATCACACAGGATAGGATTAGATACACATCTCAGCAAAAAGTATCATACAGGATAGGATTACATACACAGCTCAGCAGACGGTATCACACAGGATAGGATTAGATACACAGCTCAGCAGATGGTATCACACAGGATAGGATTAGATACACAGCTCAGCTGATAGTATCACTCAGATAGGATTAGATACACAGCTCAGCAGACGGTATCACACAGGATAGGATTAGATACACAGCTCAGCAAAATGTATCATACAGGAGAGGATTAGATACACAGCTCAGCAAAATGTATCATACAGGATAGGATTAGATACAAAGCTCAGCAGATGGTATCACACAGGATAGGATTAGATACACAGCTCAGCAGAGAGTATTACACAGGATAGATTAGATACACAGCTCAGCAAAATGTATCATACAGGAGAGGATAACATACACAGAACAGACGACAGAATCACACAGGATAGGATTAGATACACAGCTCAGCAGACAGTATCACACAGGATAGGATTAGATACACAGCTCAGCAGACAGTATTACACAGATAGGATTAGATACACTGCTCAGCAGACAGTAATCACACAGGATAGGATTAGATACACAGCTCAGCAGACGGTATCACACAGATAGGATTAGATACACAGCTCAGCAGACAGTATCACACAGATAGGATTAGATACACAGCTCAGCAGACAGTATTACACAGGATAGGATTAGATACACTGTCCATCACACAGGATAGGATTAGATACACAGCTCAGCAGAGAGTATCACACAGGATAGGATTAGATACACAGCTCAGCAAAATGTATCATACAGGAGAGGATTACATACACAGCTCAGCAGACAGTATCACACAGGAGAGGATTAGATACACAGCTCAGCAGATGGTATCACACAGGATAGTATCACACAGGATAGGATTAGATACACAGCTCAGCAGACAGTATCACACAGGATAGGATTAGATACACAGCTCAGCAGACAGTATCACACAGGATAGGATTAGATACACAGCTCAGCAGACGGTATCACACAGGATAGGATTAGATACACAGCTCAGCAGACGGTATCACACAGGACAGGATTAGATACACAGCTCAGCAGACGGTATCACACAGGATAGGATTAGCTACACAGCTCAGCAGATGGTATCACACAGGATAGGATTAGATACACAGCTCAGCAGACAGTATCACACAGGATAGGATTAGATACACAGCTCAGCAGACAGTATCACACAGGATAGGATTAGATACACAGCTCAGCAGACAGTATTACACAGGATAGGATTAGATACACTGCTCAGCAGACAGTATCACACAGGATAGGATTAGATACACAGCTCAGCAGACGGTATCACACAGGAGAGGATTAGATACACAGATCAACGGACGGTATCACACAGGATAGGATTAGATATAGGGCTCAGCAGACGGTATCACACAGGATAGGATTAGATACACGGCTCAGCAGACGGTATCACACAGGAGGGGATTAGATACACAGCTCAGCAGACGGTATCACACAGGATAGGATTAGATACACAGCTCAGCAGACAGTATCACACAGGATAGGTTTAGATACGCAGCTCAGCAGAGGGTATCACACAGGATAGGATTAGATACACAGCTCAGCAGACAGTATCACACAGGACAGGATTAGATACACAGCTCAGCAGACGGTATCACACAGGATAGGATTAGATACACAGCTCAGCAGACCGTATAACACAGGATAGGATTAGATACACGGCTCAGCAGACGGTATCACACAGGATAGGATTAGATACACGGCTCAGCAGACGGTATCATACAGGATAGGATTAGATACACAGCTCAGCAGACGGTATCACACAGGATAGGATTAGATACACGGCTCAGCAGACGGTATCACACAGGATAGGATTAGATACACGGCTCAGCAGACGGTATCACACAGGATAGGATTAGATACACAGCTCAGCAGACGGTATCACACAGGATAGGATTAGATAAACGGCTCAGCAGATGGTATCACACAGGATAGGATTAGATATACACGGCTCAGCAGACGGATCACACAGGATTGGATTAGATACACAGCTCAGCAGACGGTATCACACAGGATAGGATTAGATACACAGCTCAGCAGACGGTATCACACAGGATAGGATTAGATACACAGCTCAGCAGACGGTATCACACAGGATAGGATTAGATACACAGCTCAGCAGACGGTATCACACAGGACAGGATTAGATACACAGCTCAGCAGATGGTATCACACAGGATAGGATTAGGTACACAGCTCAGCAGATGGCATCACACAGGATAGGATTAGATACACAGCTCAGCAGACAGTATCACACAGATAGGATTAGATACACAGCTCAGCAGACAGTATCACACAGGATAGGATTAGATACACAGCTCAGCAGACAGTATTACACAGGATAGGATTAGATACACTGCTCAGCAGACAGTATCACACAGGATAGATTAGATACACAGCTCAGCAGACGGTATCACACAGGATAGGATTAGATACACAGATCAACGGACGGTATCACACAGGATAGGATTAGATATAGGGCTCAGCAGACGTATCACACAGGATAGGATTAGATACACGGCTCAGCAGACGGTATCACACAGGAGGGGATTAGATACACAGCTCAGCAGAGGGTATCACACAGGATAGGATTAGATACACAGCTCAGCAGACAGTATCACACAGGAATAGGTTTAGATACCAGCTCAGCAGAGGGTATCACACAGATAGGATTAGATACACAGCTCAGCAGACAGTATCACAGGATAGGATTAGATACACAGCTCAGCAGACAGTATCACAGGATAGGATCAGCTACACAGCTCGGCAGACAATAACACACAGGATAGGATTAGATACACAGCTCAGCAGACGGTATCACACAGGAGAGGATTAGATACACAGCTCGGCAGACGGTATCATACGGGATAGGATTAGATACACAGCTCAGCAGACGTATCACACAGGATAGATTAGATACACGGCTCAGCAGACAGTATCACCCCGGATAGGAGTAGATACACGGCTCAGCAGACGGTATCACCCACGATGGGATTAGATACACAGCTCAGGAGACGGTTATCACACAGGATAGGATTAGATACAACGCTCAGCAGATGGTATCACACACATAGGATTAGATACACGGCTCAGCAGATGGTATCTCACCGGATAGGATTAGATACACAGCTCAGCAGACGGTATCACACAGGATAGGATTAGATACACAGCTCAGCAGACGGTATCACACAGGATAGGATTAGATACACAGCTCAGCAGACGGTATCACACAGGATAGGATTAAATACACAGCTCAGCAGATGGTATCATACAGGACAGGCTTAGATACTCAGTAGTATTTCCCGTCTCCAGCTCTTCGCTGGTATTTTTATGGCCTCCTTTTTGCAGCGAGCTCCATAAACATCCCTGATTGTTTTAATCATCACCAGGGCTGGAAAACCAAATGTTCTCTGGGAAATGATAACCGGCTACGAGGATGGAGGGTTCGCTAATTGGCACCATGGCCGCTCCCGCCTGATGGGACGTCCACCAGGGGGCCCCGTGCACGGCAGCGGGTGGCAGGGGCACATGGTTTGAATCTGTGGGCTCAGCAGATATGAACAGAGGATGAGATGATATCAGAGCTGGGAGAACACGAGCCAAGGCACGGCCGCGAGGCGGGCACCAGGGCACAGCAGCCGGGACTACATGAACTATGGCGGAGACCAGGGCACAGCAGCCGGGACTACCAGAACTATGGCGGGCACCAGGGCACAGCAAGCCGGACTACCTGATCTATGGCGGAGACCAGGCACAGCAGCCGGGACTACATGAACTATGGCGGAGACCAGGGCACAGCAGCCGGGACTACCTGATCTATGGCGGAGACCAGGGCACAGCAGCCGGGACTACCTGATCTATGGCGGGCACAGCGGGGCCGGGGGAACTACCTGACTATGGCGGGATACCAGGGCACAGCAGCCGGGACTACCTGACTATGGCGGAGCCAGGCCCCAGCAGCCGGACTACCGAGGGCACAGCAGCCGGGACTCCCTATCATGGCGGAGACCCGGGACCAGCAGGACAAACGAACTAGGGCGGAGACCAGGCACAGCAGCCGGGACTACCTGATCTATGGGCCGGGCCCCAGGGCACAGCAGCCGGGACTAACCTGATCTATGGCGGGCACCAGGGAAACAGCAGCCGGGACTACCTGATCTATGGCGGGCACCAGGGCACAGCAGCCGGGACTACCTGATCTATGGCGGAGACCAGGGCACAGCAGCCGGGACTACCTGATCTAATGGCAGGCACCAGGGCACAGCAGCCGGGATACCGAGGCACAGCAGCCGGGACAAACCTATCTAGGGCGGAGACACAGGGCACAGCAGCCGGGACTACCTGATCAATGGCGGAGACCAGGCACAGCCCGGGGATTTACCTAAATCTATGGCGGGCACCAGGCACAGCAGTCGGGACAAACCTGATCTATGGCGGGCACCGGGGCACAGCAGCCGGGACTACCGAGGGCAACAGCCAGCCGGGAACTACCTGATCTATGGCGGGGGACCAGGGCACAGCACCCCGGATTTTACCTGATCTATGGTGGAGACCAGGGCACAGCAGCCGGGACTACCTGATCTATGGCGAGACCAGGGCACAGCAGCCGGGACTACCTGATCTATGGCGGGCACCAGGGCACAGCAGCCGGGACTACCTGATCTATGGCGGGCACCAGGGCACAGCAGCCGGGACTACCTGATCTATGGCGGGCACCAGGGCACAGCAGCCGGGACTACCTGATCTATGGCGGGGGCACAGCAGCCGGGACTACCTGATCTATGGCGGGGGCACAGCAGCCGGTATGGCGGAGACCAGGGCACAGCAGCCGGGACTACCTGAACTATGGCAGAGACCAGGGCACAGCAGCCGGGACTACCTGCTCTATGGCAGGCCCCAGGTCACAGCAGCCGGGACTACCGAGGGCACAGCAGCCGGGACTACCTGATCTATGGCGGAGACCAGGGCACAGCAGTCGGGACTACCTGATCTATGGCGGGCACCAGGGCACAGCAGCCGGGACTACCTGATCTATGGCGGGGGCACAGCAGCCGGGACTACCTGATCTATGGCGGGCACCAGGGCACAGCAGCCGGGACTACCTGATCTATGGCGGAGACCAGGGCACAGCAGCCGGGACTACCTGATCTATGGCGGGCACCAGGGCACAGCAGCCGGGACTACCGAGGGCACAGCAGCCGGGACTACCTGAACTATGGCGGAGACCAGGGCACAGCAGCCGGGACTACCTGATCTATGGCGGAGACCAGGGCACAGCAGCCGGGACTACCTGAACTATGGCGGAGACCAGGGCACAGCAGCCGGGACTACCTGAACTATGGCGGAGACCAGGGCACAGCAGCCGGGACTACCGAGGGCACAGCAGCCGGGACTACCGAGGGCACAGCAGCCGGGACTACCTGATCTATGGCGGAGACCAGGGCACAGCAGCCGGGACTACCTGATCTATGGCGGAGACCAGGGCACAGCAGCCGGGACTACCTTAACTATGGCGGAGACCAGGGCACAGCAGCCGGGACTACCTGATCTATGGCGGAGACCAGAGCACAGCAGCCGGGACTACCTGGACTATGGCGGGCCCGAGGGCCCGGCAGCCGGGACTACCGGATCGATGGCGGAGCCCGGGGCACAGCAGCCGAGACTACCGAGGGCACAGCAGCCGGGACTACCTGATCTATGGCGGAGACCAGGGCACAGCAGCCGGGACTACCTGATCTATGGCGGGCACCAGGGCACAGCAGCCGGGACTACCGAGGGCACAGCAGCCGGGACTACCGAGGGCACAGCAGTGGGGACTACCTGAACTATGGCGGAGACCAGGGCACAGCAGCCGGGACTACCGAGGGCACAGCAGCCGGGACTACCGAGGGCACAGCAGCCGGGACTACATGAAAAATGGCGGAGACCAGGGCACAGCAGCCGGGACTACCTGATCTATGGCGGAGACCAGAGCACAGCAGCCGGGACTACCTGAACTATGGCGGGGACCAGGGCACAGCAGAGGGGACTACCAGAGCTCTGGCGGAGACCAGGGCACAGCAGCCGGGACGCCCTGCACTATGGCTGAGACCAGGGCACAGCAGCCGGGACTACCTGAACTATGGCGGAGACCAGGGCACAGCAGCCGGGACTACCTGAACTATGGCGGAGACCAGGGCACAGCAGCCGGGACTACCGAGGGCACAGCAGCCGGGACTACCTGAACTATGGCGGGCAAAGCAGCCGGGACTACCTGAACTATGGCGGAGACCAGGGCACAGCAGCCGGGACTACCGAGGGCACAGCAGCCGGGACTACCTGAACAATGGCGGGCAAAGCAGCCGGGACTACCTGAACTATGGCGGGGACCAGGGCACAGCAGCCGGGACTACCTGAACTATGGCGGGGACCAGGGCACAGCAGCCGGGACTACATGAACAATGGCGGAGACCAGGGCACAGCAGCCGGGACTACCTGAACTATGGCGGAGACCAGGGCACAGCAGCCGGGACTACCTGAACTATGGCGGAGACCAGGGCACAGCAGCCGGGACTACCTGAACTATGGCGGAGACCAGGGCACAGCAGCCGGGACTACCTGATCTATGGCGGAGACCAGGGCACAGCAGCCGGGACTACCTGATCTATGGCGGAGACCAGGGCACAGCAGCCGGGACTACCTGATCTATGGCGGTCACCAGGGCACAGCAGCCGGGACTACCGAGGGCACAGCAGCCGGGACTACCTGATCTATGGCGGAGACCAGGGCACAGCAGCCGGGACTACCGAGGGCACAGCAGCCGGGACTCCCGGATCTATGGCGGAGACCAGGGCACAGCAGCCGGGACTACCTGATCTATGGCGGAGACCAGGGCACAGCAGCCGGGACTACCTGATCTATGGCGGAGACCAGGGCACAGCAGCCGGGACTACCTGATCTATGGCGGGCACCAGGGCACAGCAGCCGGGACTACCTGAGCTATGGCGGGCACCAGGGCACAGCAGCCGGGACGACCTGGGCTATGGCGGGGGCCAGGGCACAGTCGTCCATCACCCCACTGAGCAATCATTGCCATGACAGCCAATAGGCTAACATCGGCCTCTGGTCCGTTTGTGACGGGGGACTGTCAGATGCTGCCCCGAGCGGACCGGTCCATTCCCAGCATGCCCCCCAAATCACAGGTGGCGCAGCGGTCACATGCTGTACCCCTAACAAATCGCTGCGGCCTGTGATTGGCTGTAGGGTCATGTGACGAATGAACGGTGCTGTCATTGGCCGGGACCGGCTGCGGGGATGGATGGAGCCGCTTTAAAAAGGTGCGATTGATTTTGGTTTTCTCTCTCATCTTCCGATCGACTAATGATCAGGTCAAACCTTTGGAACACCCCTTGAAATTTCCTGCATTTTGTGTCCTCAGCCCCTATGGGGAGCCCTGTGTCCCTGAGCTGCAATCACACATCGACATGACTCAGGATCCGACTTGCTCCGAGCTGTTTGCTTCTTGTCCTTCAGAGCTGGAGTTCGCACACATCCTCTGTATAAGTTGTGCTCGTATCACCGGGCGCATTAACAAGCAGCAGCACAACAATGATTTCATTCCTGCTGTATCTGTCACCAGCCCTGAAAACGCTCTGGACGGGACGTATAATTATGTCCAAAAATAGCCTCTCGTTACGAGGATTCACCAACCCAGCGAGATGGGGCGAGCGCTGCACAGTCCCCACAGACCCGCGGTGGCGCCACAGGTAGTGAGAGCTCCCAGCGGCCGCGGACACAGTGCTATATACAGGCTGAGAAGAGACATCCACAAACCAGTCTCCAAAACAGCTGCGTCACTTTACACTTACATTACCTATGGATCCTCTATTATCCCAGGCGCGCCTCACTATTCTGGGTGGTGCCAGTCACTGTACATACATTACTTATTCCCGTACTGATCCTGAGTTACATCCTGTATTATCCTCCAGAGCTGCGCTCATATTCTGCTGGTGCAGTCACTGTTTCATACATTAATTTTCCTGTAACTGATCCTGAGTTACCTCCTGTATTATCCTCCAGAGCTGCACTCACTATTCTGCTGGTGCAGTCACTGTACATAAATTACTTATTCCCGTACTGATCTGAGTTCCTTCCTGTATTATCCTCCAGAGCTGCACTCACTATTCTGCTGGTGCAGTCACTTTTACATAATTTCTTATCCTGTACTGATCCCGGTTACATCCTGTATTATCCTCCAGAGCTGCGCCCTCTATTCTGCTGGTGCAGTCACTGTGTACATACATTACTTATCCTGTAACTGATCTGAGTTACATCCTGTATTATCTCCAGAGCTGCGCTCTCTATTCTGCTGGTGCAGTCACTGTACATACATTACTTATCCTGTACTGATCCTGAGTTACATCCTGTATTATCCTCCAGAGCTGCGCTCACTATTCTGCTGGTGCAGTCACTGTACATACATTACTTATCCTGTACTGATCCTGAGTTACATCCTGTATTATCCTCAGAGCTGCGCTCACTATTCTGCTGGTGCAGTCACTGTACATACATTACTTATCCTGTACTGATCCTGAGTTACATCCTGTATTATCCTCCAGAGCTGCGCTCACTATTCTGCTGGTGCAGTCACTGTACATACATTACTTATCCTGTACTGATCCTGAGATACATCCTGTATTATACTCCAGAGCTGCGCTCACTATTCTGCTGGTGCAGTCACTGTGTACATACATTACTTATCCTGTACTGATCCTGAGTTACATCCTGTATTATACTCCAGAGCTGCACTCACTATTCTGCTGGTGCAGTCACTGTACATACATTACTTATCCTGTACTGATCCTGAGTTACATCCCGTATTATACTCCAGAGCTGCACTCACTATTGTGCTGGTGCAGTCACTGTACATACATTACTTATCCTGTACTGATCCTGAGTTACATCCAGTATTATACTCCAGAGCTGCACTCACTATTCTGCTGGTGCAGTCACTGTACATACATTACTTATCCTGTACTGATCCTGAGTTACATCCTATATTATCCTCCAGAGCTGCACTCACTATTCTGCTGGTGCAGTCACTGTACATACATTACTTATCCTGTACTGATCCTGAGTTACATCCTGTATATCCTCCAGAGCTGCCTCACTATTCTGCTGGTGCGTCAGTCTGTACATACATTACTTATCCTGTACTGATCCTGAGTTACATCCTGTATTGTACTCCAGAGCTGCACTCACTATTCTGCTGGTGCAGTCACTGTGTACATACATTACTTATCCTGTGCTGAACCTGAGTTACATCCTGTATTATCCTCCAGAGCTGCACTCACTATTCTGCTGGTGCGGTCAGTCTGTACATATATTACTTATCCTGTACTTATCCTGAGTTACATCCTGTATTATCCTCCAGAGCTGCGCGCACTATTCTGCTGGTGCAGTCACTGTATATACATTACTATCCTGTACTGACCCTGAGTTACATCCTGTATTATACTCCAGAGCTGCACTCACTATTCTGCTGGTGCAGTCACTGTACATACATTACTTATCCTGTACTGATCCTGAGTTACATCCCGTATTATACTCCAGAGCTGCACTCACTATTTGCTGGGCAGTCACTGTACATACATTACTTATCCTGTATGATCCTGAGTTACATCCTGTATTATCCTCCAGAACTGGCTTCATATTCTGCTGGTGCAGTCACTGTGTACATACATTACTTATCTGTACTGATCCTGAGTTACATCTGTATTATACTCCAGAGCTGCACTCACTATTCTGCTGGTGCAGTCACTGTACATACATTACTTATCCTGTACTGACCTGAGTTACATCCTGTATTATCCCCCAGAGCTGCCTCACTATTCTGTGGTGCAGTCATGTCATACATTACTTCTACTGTACTGATCATTATTTACATCCTGTATTATCCTCCAGAGCTGCACTCACTATTGTGCTGGTGCCGTCACTGTGTACATACATTACTTATCCTGTACTGATCCTGAGTTACATCCTGTATTATCCTCCAGAGCTGCACTCACTATTCTGCTGGTGCAGTCATGTGTAATTAACATTACTTACCCTGTACTGACCCTGAGTTACACCCTGTATTATCCTCCAGAGCTGCGCTAAACTATTCTGTGGTGCAGTCACTGTACATACATTACTTACCTTTTAGTGATCCTGAGTTACATCCTGTATTATCCTCTAGAGCTGCACTCACTATTCTGCTGGTGCAGTCACTGTACATACATTACTTATCCTGTGATGATCCTGAGTTACATCCTGTATTATGGCAGCTGAGGGTTTGTTACATTTGCATCCCCTCTATAGACTCATGCTGGCCTTGCTGGAGGGTGGATGGGTCAGACGCTGCCAGCAGGGGAGGGGAGGCAGTTTGGCATCAGACCCCGGCACAATTAATCAGGTTTCCATCGGAGAAGCTCTGATCAGGGTGGGGTGGCTCATGTATGGTCAGACACAGCAAGGTGGGTGATGGCGATGAGCAGGCGGCGCCACTGTCCCCCAGCGCCGTCTTCGGGTTAACCTCTTCCATGCCAGGGACACCTCCCTCCGTTTTTTGCAACGCCCAGTCCCAGGGAAAATTTAGTTTTTTTGTCCCTCAGATTTATAAGGGATAGACCTCGGGGTGATCATATTCAGCTTTGGGGCGAGGGGGCGCGAATAGCGGGGAAAAAAACCCCCTGGGGGGGGTCCCCAAAAACTGCAACCACCTACCCCCCTCTGGGGTCTTATGTCAAAATGGGAGTCTGATTTTTTACTAGGTCGGGATTATCATATCCCCCCCCCCCCAGAGGGGAATCCCCCAGGTCACCTGGATTTTGGGTAACCTTCCGGGGAGGGGGCTGGGGGCCCCCGGCTTCCCAGGGGGGGTTGGGTTTTGCTGCGGGGAACCCCCGGGTCGCTCCCCCCCAACGTAGTCTTTGAGGTGAAGCCACATGCGGGACAGAAAATGAGACGAGTCAGAGCGGGCAGGCGGGAACAAGGGACAGGGGGAAAAAAAAAAAATTTCAGAACCAAAAACCCCAAAAAATCGAGGGAGCTGGGGGGGTCCCTATAAGGTCATACCCTTTTTATTTGGGTAAATGACGTTGGCCCCCTCCCTTTAAAAAAGGATCGGGCGAAAAGACAGGAGGGGGAAACCCGGGGAGCGGGCCCGGGGGACCCGGGCGGGCAGGGGGGGTACTGGGGGACGGGGGGGAGCGGGAAAAAACCCGGGCCTGGCGAGGGGTGGGGGTTATCGAGTTTACCAAATAAAAGCAAATGGGGCCCAAAGGAGAAAAATTTAAAAAAAAAAGGGGTCATTACCCCCCCCGAGGGGCCAAATCCCCTCCTCCCCCAGGTGTCTCATCCCGATATACAAAATCTATTCACATGAGCCATCTACTCACTGGATGTTGGGGTGAAAACCTGGAAGTGAAGAGCAGCGGATCCCATGAGCTTCAGGGACAGTCCTGGTCAATCCCGAAGCGTTCCCAGGTGGTCCGGGGACATTCCTGGTCCATCCCAGGTGGTCCGGGGACATTCCTGGTCAATCCCAGGGCGTTCCCAGGTGGTCCGGGGGCCTTCCTGTTCAATCCCAGGCGGTGCGGGGACATTCCTGGTCAATCCCAGGCGGTCCGGGGACATTCCTGGTCAATCCCAGGCGGTCCGGGGACATTCCTGGTCAATCCCAGGCGGTCCGGGGACCTTCCTGGTCAATCCCGGGGCGTTCCCAGGTGGTCCGAGGACAGTCCTGGTCAATCCCGGGGCGTTCCCACGTGGTCCGAGGACATTCCTGGTCAATCCCGGGGCGTTCCGTCACGTGGTCCGGGGACATTCCTGGTCAATCCCGGGGCGTTTCCTAGCGGTCCGGGGACATTCCTGGTCAATCCAGGGGCGTTTCCTAGCGGTCCGGGGACATTCCTGGTCAATCCTGGGGTGTTCCCTGGTGGTCCGAGGTCTTTCCTGGTCAATCCCGGGGCGTTCCCAGGTGGTCCGCGGACATTCCTGGTCAATCCCGGGGCGTTCCCAGGTGGTCCGAGGACATTCCTGGTCAATCCCGGGTCGTTCCCAGGTGGTCCGAGGACATTCCTGGTCAATCCCGGGGCGTTCCCAGGTGGTCCGAGGACATTCTGGTCAATCCGGGCGTTCCCAGGTGGTCCGAGGACATTCCTGGTCAATCCCGGGGCGTTCCCAGGCGGTCCGAGGACATTCCTGGTCAATACCGAGGCGTACCCAGGTGGTCCGAGGACATTCCTGGTCAATACTGAGGCGTTCCCAGGTGGTCCGAGGACATTCTGGTCAATCCCAGGCGGTCCGGGACATTCCTGTTCATCCGGGGCATTCCCAGGTGGTCCGAGGACATTCCTGGTCAATACTGAGGCGTTCCCAGGTGGTCCGAGGACATTCCTGGTCAATCCCAGGCGGTCCGGGGACATTCCTGTTCAATCCCGGGGCATTCCCAGGTGGTCCGAGGACATTCCTGGTCAATACTGAGGCGTTCCCAGGTGGTCCGAGGACATTTCTCGGTCAATCCCAGGTGGTCCGGGGACATTCCTGGTCAATCCCAGGTGGTCCGGGGACATTCCTGGTCAATCCCAGGTGGTCCGGGGACATTCCTGGTCAATCCCAGGTGGTCCGGGGACATTCCGGGTCAATCCCAGGTGGTCCGGGGACATTCCTGGTCAATCCCAGGTGGTCCGGGGACATTCCTGGTCAATCCCAGGCGTTCCCAGGTGGTCCGAGGACATTCCTGGTCAATCCCGGGGCGTTCCCAGGTGGTCCGGGGACATTCCTGGTCAATCCCAGGTGGTCCAGGGACATTCCTGATCAATCCCAGGTGGTCCGGGGACATTCCTGATCAATCCCAGGGCGTTCCCAGGTGGTCCGGGGACATTCTTGATCAATCCCAGGGCGTTCTCAGGTGGTCTGGGTGCATTCCTGATCAATCCCAGGGCGTTCTCAGGTGGTCTGGGTGCATTCTTGTTCAATCCTGGGGCATTCTCAGGTGGTCTGGGTGCATTCCTGGTCAATCCCGCGGCGTTCTCAGGTGGTCTGGGTGCATTCTTGGTCAATCCCGCAGCGTTCTCAGGTGGTCTGGGTGCATTCCTGGTCAATCCCGGGGCATTCTCAGGTGGTCTGGGTGCATTCCTGGTCAATCCCGGGGCGGTCTCAGGTGGGCTGGGTGCATACCTGGTCAATCCCGCGGCGTTCTCAGGTGGTCTGGGTGCATTCCTGGTCAATCCCGCGGCGTTCTCAGGTGGTCTGGGTGCATTCCTGGTCAATCCCGCGGCGTTCTCAGGTGGTCTGGGTGCATTCCTGGTCAATCCCGGGGCGTTCTCAGGTGGTCTGGGTGCATTCCTGGTCAATCCCGGGCGTTCTCAGGTGGTCTGGGTGCTTCCGGTCAACCCCGGGGCGTTCTCAGGTGGTCTGGGTGCATTCCTGGTCAATCCCGGGGCGTTCTCAGGTGGTCTGGGTGCATTCCTGGTCAATCCCGGGGCGTTCTCAGGTGGTCTGGGTGCATTCCTGGTCAATCCCGCGGCGTTCTCAGGTGGTCTGGGTGCATTCCTGGTCAATCCCGGGGCGTTCTCAGGTGGTCTGGGTGCATTCCTGTCAATCCCGGGCGTTCTCAGGTGGTGTCTGGGTGCATTCCTGGTCAATCCCGGGGCGTTCTCAGGTGTCTGGGTGCATTCCTGGTCAATCCCGGGGCATTCTCAGTGGTCTGGGTGCATTCCTGGTCAATCCCGGGGCATTCTCAGGTGGTCTGGTGCATTCCTGGTCAATCCCGGGGCATTCTCAGGTGGTCTGGGTGCATTCCTGGTCAATCCCGGGGCATTCTCAGGTGGTCTGGGTGCATTCCTGGTCAATCCCGGGGCTTTCTCAGGTGGTCTGGGTGCATTCCTGGTCAATCCCGGGGCGTTCTCAGGAGGTCTGGGGGCATTCCAAGTCAATCCCGGGCGTTCTCAGGTGGTCTGGGGGCATTCCTGGTCAATCCCGGGCATTCTCAGGTGGTCTGGGTGCATTCCTGGTCAATCCCGGGGCATTCTCAGGTGGTCTGGGTGCTTTGCCTGGTCAATCCCGGGGCATTCTCAGGTGGTCTGGGTGCATTCCTGGTCAATCCCGGGGCATTCT
Organism: Phyllomedusa bahiana; assembly: GCA_025379985.1. NCBI lineage: Eukaryota > Metazoa > Chordata > Amphibia > Anura > Hylidae > Phyllomedusa > Phyllomedusa bahiana. The sequence continues at coordinate 10,685 of JAODAL010050846.1, read as the reverse complement.
CAGTTGGTCTGGGTGCATTCCTGGTCAATCCCGCGGCGTTCTCAGGTGGTCTGGGTGCATTCCTGGTCAATCCCGGGGCATTCTCAGGTGGTCTGGGTGCATTCCTTGTCAAGCCCGCGGCGTTCTCAGGTGGTCTGGGGGCATTCCCAAGCATTCTATGGGCGTTCCCAGGCAGTTTGGGCCCCTAGCTCCTGCCAAGTTGTCCAGGTCTGCACCAAGGAATAGTCAGTGAAGACCGTGTGCTGAGTCTGTTTTCTGTAAGCACCAAGAATTCTCTAGGCAAATCGGTGAGCTCAATCCACAGGCCCCCATTAACCCACAGGAGGGTGGGCCCCACGGCAGGCGTACCCCGATATTCCCTTTGATCTCTGCTGTACTCAACACAGTCAGCTGCGCGATGCTAGTAATATCCGATATCATAGGGTCTGTGGGTGTCGTCAGGAGACCCTCCGCTGTGTAGGCCCTGGTGAGCAGTATCATGGTGGGATCATCAACGCTGGCGTCTACCAGAATCCATGTCATGTATATGAGAAACACATGGACAGCGCCCCCTCGTGTACATTATAGGGCTGTGACAAAGCAGATTTGCCCCTCAGGGGTCTGGGAAAGCTGGGCTCCTGTTATACTGAGAATGTAAATCCTCTTTCATTGGGTATTATTCCACCACGTTGTCAGTAAGTTCATCACTCCTCCCCGCCATGCTTTACACTGCAGCTCTGCTCTATAGCACAGGCTCAGCAGAAAGTCCCGGCATGGAGAGAAGATTTGTGCCTCAGCACGGACAGAGCGATCAGCAACCCGAGCATCAGTGAGAAAAGGAGGATTATCAGTAACCTACTGTGGCGACAAAGGAGAGGAGCCTAAAGATCAGGGCATTCCAAGGATGGAGCCTGTAGATCCCCTCATGGGCAAAGGGGAGGAGCATGGAGACCAGTTAAAGCATCAAGAGGGAGGAGCCTATAGAAAGAAGTAGCATAAAGAGGGAAGATGGTAGCTTCAAGGTGAAGAAACAAGGAGATCACAAGCAGCATCATGTGGGAGGAGCCTGGAGATCACCACAAAAAAAGGAGGAGGAGTCTAAAGTCCAGGAGCAGCATCAAGTGGGAGAGAGGGAGGAGGAGCTTAGAGATAAAGAGGCACAAGAGGGAGGAGGTCAGAGATAAAGAGGTACAAGAGGGAGGAGCTTAGAGATAAAGAGGCGGAACAAGAGGGAGGAGGGACAGCAGTAAATGGGAGGAGCCAGGAGATATTTTTGCCAGAAATCTTTTCTTGAGATGGAAGAATCACTTCAAATAGAGCAATAAGTAATTCCGAATGATTATTTTTATGGCTGATGAGGGATATGCAGCAGAGCGCTATATCCCAATCACTCCCCCGTGACTCACACCGCTGTGATGTCATCACGTTCACTCCTATATTTGCTCACGGTGACTCAGAGGCGAGTTGTGGAGGAACGTGTGGCCATATTAATGTAAAGTAATGAGGTCTCAATCATTACAGCACCTTAAAGGGGCGCTCACCCTGCAGCTGCGGGGATCCCTTTAATTAGCCTTTTAAACGGGATGAGGAGGGGAAAAAACTATTTTAAGGGTAAAGAGCCCCTCCCCCAACCCCCCCCCCAATATTTCAATAGCTCCAAGACTTTAAACCCCTATGTGACGATATAGCCGCCCCTTTATAAAAACCGGGACTGATACAGCATTCACAAAATTAAGTACACCCCCACTTTATATACAGTCTCCCCACAAAAGTCAGGAAAACCCCCCAAAATTAACACAGCATCTCCCAGAAGTCAGGACCCCCCCACATTATACAAAAATTCCCCAAAGACAGGACCCCCCCAATTTTAAAACACAGCATTCCCAGAAGTGGGGGAAAAAACCCCCCAAACTTATTTTCCCGCATCTCCCAAAAGTCGGGACCCCCCTAAATTTTTAAATACAGACCCCAAAAGGGTCGGGACACCCCCCCACATTATATAAGCACTCCCAAAATGGGGAAAAACCCCCCTCCTTTAAATTTTAACAGCTTTCCCCAGAAGTCGGACCCCCCTAAATTTTACAGAAATTTTCCCGAAGTTGGGACCCCCCCCCACATTATATTTAGATCTCCCAAAAAGCCCCAGAAAAACCCTAAATTATATACAGCTTTCTCCCAGAAGTGGGGACACCATTTCCTTTTTAAAATACAGCATCCCCCAAAAGTAGGACCCCCCCTCACTTTTTTTGAAAATTATTTTTATTGATCTTTTCCTGGGACAACACGGGAGGATCTGACCCTGAAAAAATTTGTAAAGTAGTCAGTCCCCCGCTTGTATCAGGGGGGGAAGAACCCACAGAAATCAATGTCTATGGGGACAAAAGGAGGACACCCCAAAAAGGGACCGAAAAAGGGGAGGACACCCTAAGAGCCCAAAAATGAGGACCCCCCTAAAAACCCAAAAAAATTTAGGACCCCCCCTAAGTAAATCCTTTGTAAAGTAGTCATTGCAACGGCTTGTTAAAAGGGGGAAGAACCCAAGCTCAAGTCTTGGGGAAAAAAAAGGGGAGGAAAACCCCTTTTAAGGGACCGAAAAAAGTGAGGACCCCCTAAGAGACCAAAAAAAGTGAGGACACCCCTAAGTGATACAATGTAAATTTGTCATTTGCCCGGCTTTGAATCACAGGGAAGAGCTCAAGAAATTAAAATGTCTATGGGGAAAAAAAGCAGGCACCCCTAAGGGGGACCACAAAAGTGAGGACCCCCCAAGAAATTTACAATGGTAAAGTAGTCGGGTCCCCGGCTTGTAGAACAGGGGTTGGGGTTGCCCTCAAAATAACTCAGTACAATACTTTTCACCCCAGAAGGAAACCCTCTTTTTTAAAGATGATGAACAAAAAAGTGCAAACATTTTGGGAAAAAGGGGACAAACAAAATTGGGGACATGGTTTACGGGAAACCCAAACTTCCGGCGTCTGTTTGAGCCCAAGAAAAAATTTTTGGGTTCAAAATGGTGTCAGGCGGTTTTGGTTTGGAAACCCAGGTGAGGGGGTTCAAAGAAAATTTTTTTTCCCTCCCTACGTCAAGAATGGGGGGGGAAAGGGTTTTTGGGGGCTGCATAAATGTTTGCCGGTTTGTGGGGTTTTTTTTACAGTTCATTGGGGGGGAACCATGAATGCCAGCTTTTCCCGTGACTTTCATGAAGCAGAAAAATTCCCCCCTCCCTTTGGGGCCCATGGGGGCTTGTCCAAACCCATGTTAATGCCCCCAAAAACACCCCCAAAAGACCCCACTGCCTTGCAAAAGAGAATGAGGGGGGAAGGTGCTGGACTGGCCAAGTGTTCCAGACCTAAACCCTATGGGCATCTGTGGGGCCCCCTCAAACAGGTGGACCCACAGAAGGGGGGGTTAAGTGCGGACGGCCCCCGGCCCGGCTCCCCTCTGGGAACATTTTAACTGCACAGGGCCCGGGTGGGCGGAGGGCCCCCCGGGGCTCTTTTGGGCCCAAAATGTAATTGACAGAGGCGGGTGGTGGGGGATGGCCCCGGCGGCTCTTTTGGGCCCCCAAATGTAACTGCAAGGGGGGGGGGGGGTGCGGACGGTCCCCGGGGGCCTTCGGGGCCATGAAAACTGCCCCAGGGGCGGGGGGTGGGGAAAGGGTTTCCCCGGCGGCTCTTTTGGGCCCAACTTTTAACTGCCAGGGGCGGGGGGTGGGGACGGCCCGGGGGGTTTCTCTCTGGCCCTGTAACTGCAAAGGGGGGGGGGTTTTAAAAGGGGCCCCAGGGGCTCTCTCTGGGAAAATGTACTGCAAGAGGGGGGTTTGGGGGCGAGGACGGCCCCGGGGGCCCTTTTAGGGGCCCACATGAAAAATGCACAAAAGGGGCGGGTGGGGGAGGCCGGCCCCCGGGGGGCTCTATTTTGGGCACATGTAATGCAAGAGGGGGGGGGGGTGCGGACGGGTCCCGGCGGTTCTCTCTGGGCACATGTAATGCCGGGAGGGGGGGGGTGGGGACGGCCCCGGCGGCTCTCCCCCTTGGCCCACATGTAATGCACAAGGCGGGGGGGCGGAGGGGTGGCGGCTCTTTTTGGCCCACATGTAACTGCCAGAGGCGGGGGGGCGGGGGTTCCCGGCGGCCCCCGGGCCCACTTGTAATGCACAGGGGGGGGGGGGTGCGGACGGTCCCGGCGGCTCTCTCTGGGCACATGTAACTGCACAGAGGCGGGGGGTTGCGGGACGGCCCCGGGGCCATCTTGGCCACATGTAATGCAAGGGGGGTGGGGGCGGACGGCCCCCCGGGGGTTTTCTCTGGGCACTTTGTAACTGCAAAGTAGGGGGGGGTTTGGGGAAACGGCCCCCGGGGGCTCTTCTGGCCAAGAAAATGCACAGAGGGGGGGGTGGGGGAATTTTCCCGGCGGCTCTCTGGGCACATGTAACTGAACAGAGGCGGGGGGGGCGGACGGTCCCCGGGGGCCCCTGGCCAATGAAAATGAACAGAGGGGGGGGTTTGCGGTGCCGGGGGGCCCTCTCTCTGGGCACATGTAACTGCACAGAGGCGGGGGGTGCGGAGGGGCCCCGGGGGCCTCTTCTGGCCAAAATGTAACGCACAGAGGGGGTGGGGGGATGGCCCCGGGGGCTCTTCTGGGCAAGGAAAAACTGCACAGAGGCGGGGGGTGCGGACGGTCCCGGCGGTTGGCCCCTTTTAACTGCACAGGGGCCCGGGGGGGTGCGGGACGGTCCCGGCGGTTTTTGGGACTTTGAAAACCCCTGCACAGAGGCGGGGGGTGGGGAGGGGTCCCGGCGGCTCCCTGGCCACATGTAACTGCACAGAGGCGGGGGGTGCGGACGGCCCCAGGCCCCTTTGGCCAAAAAGTAACTGCACAGAGGCGGGGGGTGGGACGGCCCCGGGGGCTTCTTTTTGGCCACAAAAAAAACTGCAAGGCGGGGGGGTGCGGCCCGGCCCCCGGCGGCCCCCTGGCCACATGAAAACTGCACGGGAGGCGGGTGGTGGGAGGCCCCGGGGCTTCTTTTCCACATGAAAATGCACAGGGGCGGGGGTGCGGACGGCCCGGGGGCTCTTTTGGGCAAAATGTAAACTGCACAGAGGGGGGGGGGGGCGGCGGCCCCGGGCGGGTCTCAAGGGCAAAAGTAACGGCACAGAGGGGGGTGGGGGCCGGGGGGGCCGGGGGGGGGGCGGGGGGGGGGCCTTCCCACCTTTTTGGGACAGGTAACGGGCAAAAGGGGGGGGGGTTTGCGGAGGGGCCCCCGGCGGCTCTCTCGGGGACATGTAACTGCACAAAGGCTGGGGGGGGGGGGGACGGTCCCGGCGGTCTCTCTGGGCAAAGAATGCACAAGGGGGGGGGTGGGGGAGGGTCCCGGCGGCTCTCTCTGGGCACATGTAACTGCACAGGGGGGGGTGCGGAGGGCCCCGGGGGCCCCCCCTGGCCACATGAACTGCCAAGGGGGGGGTGCGGACCCCCCCGGGCGGTTCCCCGGGCCCCAAAAGAAACTGAAACGGGGCGGGGGTTTGGGGAAACGGCCCCCGGCGGCCTCTCGGGGCCACATGTAATGAACAGGGGGGGTTTGGTGCGGTGGCCCCGGCGGCTCTTTTGGGCCCACAGGGTAAACTGCACAGGGGGGGGGGTTTTTGGTGCGGAGGGTCCCGGCGGTTTCCCCTCTGGCCACAGAAAATGAAACAGAGGGGGTGGTGCGGGGGTTCCCGGCGGCTTTCTTGGGGCACATGAAAACTGACGGGAGGCGGGTGGTGCAGAGGGCCCCCGGGCGGCTCCCCTTGGGCACATTAACTCCCAAAAGGGGGGGGGGTGCAGACGGTCCCCGCCTGGGGGCCCAATGTAACTCCACAGAGGGGGGTGGCGAGGAGGCCCCCCGGCGGCTCTTTTGGGCCCACATGTAAACTGCCAGAGGCGGAGGGTGCGGCCCGGGCCCCGGGGGCCCTCCCTCGGGGCACATGAACTGCACAGAGGCGGGGGGTGCGGACGGCCCCCGGCGGCTCTCTCTGGCCACATGTAACTGCACAGAGGCGGGGGGTGCGGACGGTCCCGGCGGCTCTTTTGGGGGCACTTTTAACTGCACAGAGGGGGGCCCGGTTGGGACGGCCCCGGCGGTCTCTTGGCCACATGTAACTGCAAGAGGCGGGTGGTGCGGAGGGTCCCGGGGACCTTTTGGCCCCCATGTAACTGCACAGAGGCGGGGGGTGCGGACGGCCCCGGGGGTTTTTCCCTCTCTGGGAACATTTTAATGCACAGAGGCGGGGGGTGGGGAGGGTTTTCCGGGCGGCTCTCTTGGGAAAGTAACTGCACAGAGGCGGGGGGGCGGACGGCCCCCGGCGGGCCTTTTCGGCCCCAAAATGTAACGCCAGAAGGGGGGTTTCGGGGGCCCCGGGGGCCCTCTCCCCGGGGGACACATGTAACTGACAGGGCGGGCGGTGGGGGCGGCTCTCTCTGGGCACATGTAACTGCACAGAGGCGGGGGGTGCGGACGGTCCCGGCGGCTCTCTCTGGGCACATGTAACTGCACAGAGGCGGATGGTGGGACGGCCCCCCGGGGCCCCTCCCCGGGGCCACATGTAACTGCTCAGAGGCGGTTGGTGCGGACGGTCCCGGCGGCTCTCTCTGGCCACATGAAAAGCAAAAGGGCGGATGGTGGGGGGCGGCCCCGGCGGCTTTCTCGGGCCAAGGTAAGCACAGGGGCGGGTGGTGCGGATGGCCCCCGGCGGCTTTTTGGGCACATGTAACTGCAAAAGAGGCGGGGGGTGGGAGGGTCCCGGCGGTTCTTCGGGGCAAGTTAATGCAAAAGGGGCGGGGGGTGCGGACGGCCCCCGGGGGCTCTCTCGGGCCCCAATGAAAAGGGCACGGGAGGGGGTGGTGGGGGACGGCCCCCGGGGGCTCTTTGGGAAACATGTAACTGCAAGGGGCGGGGGTGGGATGGCCCCCAGGGGGCCTCCCTGGGGCCCATGTAATGCACAGAGGGGGGGGTTGGCGGGACGGTGGGGTCTCTTGGGGCCATGAAATGAAACAGAGGGGGGGGCGGGGATGGCCCCCCGACGGCTCTTCTGGGCCTTTGTACCCCTTTGGCTTCTTGCTCGCTGCGTCTTTAAGACCCGGGGCCCCCTGGGGGGATTTTATTATGGGGGCCCCCTAAGGGTGTGTTTTCCCCTTTTGCTCAGTGTGCGGGGGTGACTCACTGGGGGGCTTGCTTTGAACTGGAGTTTCCTGCTCCCCCCCCTTCCCATCCTGTACATTAATTGCTTTTTTCAAAGAGAAAGCCAAAAAACCTGCCCCGGTTCATGCACAGCGCCCGGGACGGAGCCTCCTGGAGAAGACACATGAAGGCACCTGAACAGCTTTATCCCTTGGCAGGGAGCTCCAGACAAGATTCCAGGGAGTCAGCACACCCCCCCCCCCCTCCCAGTGCAAACAGAGGGATCCTGAGAGAGGTGGCTGATGAGGCGGAAGAGCTCACAATCTAATTTCTTGGGAGCCTCTATCTTCACGTCCTGCTTTTCACATTCTGGTCCGTCCTGATTTTTTTGGTATCTAGGTCTTGGTTCTGGGCAGCCAGCGGGTTAAAACTTGCCCGCGGCCCGGGGTGGTTTCCCCAAACCCCAGCGGGATGGGGCTATGGAGTGTGTAGGGTCTCCCCTATGTTTGAGCCGCTGAATGCATTCACTAAATGCCCATAAAGTGGTCAAAGACCTGATCAGAAACGACACCCGTCCGTGAGGCGGCACATGCTGACCCACTGTGATCGGTTCTTATGGACTCTAGAACCAACGTCTGGTGGGGACCCCTTGAACCAATAGTGGCAAAAAAACTCCTAATGTCAATAGACCCGTCCGAAGGAGGCCCCCATATGGGAAGGATCTGTGATGCCCCTCAGCTGCTGGGTATATATGCTGTGTTGGAAACCCAGACAAACCCAATAATCTTGATGCCTCCACCCATCCTGCCAAATGTGTTTGGACCCCAGACCCAAGCAAGCACAATGATCTGTGATGCCCTCACTCCCTAGCCCGGGGGAAAACCCAATGCCATTAAACAGACCCCAGACAACAGCAGAAGGATCTGTGATGCCCAGACAGGAAAACCGATTCCAGATGTTTAGGACCCCAACCAAAGTGCAAAATTTTTCTGTGACCCCTCAGCTTCCGGGGAAATATGGTGTAGGAACCCCAGACAACCAAAATATTTTGTGACCGCCCCCCAACTGCCAGGGATAGACCTGTCCCTGAAGTGAGACCCCAGACCCAAACAATGGCAGAAGGATCTGTGATGCCCTCGCTGCCGGGTAATATAACCCTGTGTAGACCCCAACCCCAACAACACAAAAATATTGATGCCCTCACTCCCTCAGCTGCCAGGGATAGACCCAATGCCATGATATGCAGGACCCCAAATCCAGACAATGGCAGAAGGATCTGTGATGCCCTCACCCCCGCAGCTGCCAGGAATATACCAGATTCCATGATGTGCAGGAACCCCAAAACCCAGACATGGGGAAAAAATTATTCCCCCTACCCCCAGCTGCACGGGGATATAATGTTGTGAGGAAACCCCGACAAATCAAAAGTATCTCTGATGCCCTCACCCCCGCAACTGCCAGGGATAGACCTGATACCATGATGTGCAGAGCCCCAAACCCAGACAATGGCAAAAAAGTATAGTGGGGTGCCCCCCCCCCTCACTTTTCCCCCACAGCTGCCAGGGACAGACCCAATGCCATGATGTGCAGGACCCCAGACAATGACAGATGGGTCTGTGAAGCCCCTCAGCTGTCCGGGATATACCCAGTGCCAGCATGGGCCGTTCCCCAGACCCCTAGAGCAGAGGAGGGGGTTGCCTGCGCCACTTACCTAAGTTGACAAAGCTCATGACCATGTCCGCGTCGTTGAGGAAGGCGCTGTCCTGCTGACTGGCCAGTGGCGGACCCTGCGTGGTGAAGATAGGCTTGTACGGATACGAGAACCCTTCAGCCTCCTCTTCCTCCACGGTCATGGCATTGTACAGATCCAGCATAAACATCGGGGCAGAGTTCTGTTTCCCGTACAGATGTGGCCGCGGTCTATGAGGCAGCCCCAAAATGGACAAGATCTCCCTCTGCATCTCCCGCCGCTCCTGGCTCCGTAACCTCCTCTGGATAAAGCTGGAGTGGACCTCATTGTCCAAAGTGAAGTCGGCCAAGATGGACCTGAGCAACAAGTAGCCGCAGAGGAGCGCTGAACCCGTCTTGTTCACGTTCATTTCCCCCCGGATCTGTAGGCTCCTGCTGATAGCACCTGCACTTCTGTCCTAGGGGCGGTCATACATACGAGAGCATTCAACCAAGCGGGGCATCTACAGGCGTCCTGGGGGTTTGCAGGGAGCTGAAGCCCCATGGCGGCATGAGGGGGGAAAGGTGGACGCTGCTTCCTTGGGCTTCTCCTCTAAGTTGCGTCTTCACTCTTACCCCAGCGGAGTCCGAGTGCTGGTCTGTGAAGGCAGCAGGAGACTGAATGTGATGGGAGGAGCAGGCGACTCCGGGAGGGGGGAGGGAAGGGAGCTGGGAAGAAAAGAGACAAGAAGTAAGTTTGCTGCTGCCTTCACAGGTTGATTCTCCTGGAGGGGCGATTATACCAGAAGGATGGGCCCAGTCCTGCTGGGTAATTTAAAGTAAACAGATTAAGGCTTGTCTGTGTGTCTTCTGCTGCTGCCATTGGGGACAGGAGGGGGGGAGGCAATTAACAAAGCTTTCATCTGCTGGAAGAATATGAGGTCAACATCAAGCGAGTCAGGAGGAATCAGGATCAGTGCTGGCTGCACCCGCCGCTGTCCCCAACCAGAAGCTGCATGAAGAACCGACCCAAGAATGAATCCACATCCTTACCGGCGGCGCTTAGGGGAGAAGAAAAGAAAAGATAATCGATTTTCTCACACAAAAAACCCGAAAACCCCCGCGGAAAACCTGCGCTGTGTAGCATGGGATGAAGGTTTACAGCCGTCGGGGGTTTTTTCAAGTCCATAAAAAATGGAGCCCCATAGCGCCTAGGAAAACTATTAGGATTTTTCACAGGGTGTAGCGGTGCGTACTTTTCCCTGGGCCCCCGGTGTTTTAGGCCGCCAGGTTTGTAGGGCCGCCGGGGTTTGGGGTGCGCCCCCAGGGGGTTTTTGTACGTGGCCCCGAGTGTGTCGTACGTGCGCATACTTCTAAAACGCGGGGTGGGCGGTCCCACCTACCGCCATTATCCACGGCGCATAAGCGCCGCAAAGAAGTGACATGTAACTTCTCTCTCCAAGCGTACAATACACGTGTATTGTACACCGGGGGAGACATATGAAACTAGCGTAGACTAGAATTACCGTAATTGCAGTTCACACGGCGTATTAGGGCACATATAGTACGTGCCGCAATACGCCATGTGTTTTGGAAACACGCGCTAACCAGCGTGTAATTCTAAAGCACAGGGGGGCCGGCCCCATTGACTTGCATTGTTTGCGACACGTATTCAGTGTAACAATTGACATGTAAATTCTCCCCCCGCGCATACAATCCGATCAGACTGTACACGCGGGACGATGATGCGTAATTCATAGTTCTCTACGAGAGCTGTGGATTACCATAATTGCGACGCGCATTTCGTCGCATATTAAACGTGAAATACGCGTGCAATTCGCCGAAAATAACATTTTTGAACAGACTCTTAAAAACAAGG
>JAODAL010050845.1:0-27101 GCA_025379985.1 Phyllomedusa bahiana | reverse complement strand
GACCCCCAAGCAACCCGCACGCCTTCTGCCTAACCTGAAGACACTGAGCAAAACAGGAAACGCTGTTCTATGTAAAAACGGGGTCATTGTTTTTTCCAGCCAATCGCAACCATACCACCCAGCAGACGCGCACCCACATCCACCCTGCCTTTCTGTAAGCTGAATTTGCTGGCCCCAAAAAGACGGAAGCGCCGAAAATTGCGTGATCTTAATAAATGCCAGATTTTAACCTAAATTACGCATGATCTAAAAATTTTTCGATCAACAAAAAACTGTGCCGTTTTCAACTTTTCGAAATAACGTCAACACTAGCCATAAGTTTTAATTCAAAGACCAACCTTGAAAAAGGGTAAAAGTCCCTGTTTTCCGTGTAGGGGGTGCATATACCTTTTATTTTTCATTATTCTTTAAGAATTATCTTTACATTTCTCTACCTTTATTACTTATTTACTACACCAACATATCCTAGGACTTTACCACAAAATATGTCATAGATTACTTGCTTTTCACCCTCACAAAAGGAAGCTGTAACCATAACATTAGATATATACTGTATTTATCTTTTGCACTGCATTAAAAGTAATTGAGAAACAATGTTGCATGCAGTGTAGAAAATGTGCTATATACCATCACTGTAATTCATGCTAAATAAGGGCAAATTAATTTCCCAAATTTCTTCTTTGGCCTTCATGAGAGGTCACTTTTTACAGGTTGCTGCTTATGAATAAAGATTATGGCAATCTTCATTATTACAAAAAAAAAAAAGATTACCCCACATGGCCTAAAACAAGGCTTTCTTACAAAGCTAAGAAATATCTTTTCCCCCAAAACCCAATACATAACTTAAAACCCAAAAAAATTTTATCTAGCACTCAGGAGACTTAAAATGTTTTATTACTGGCTAGACAATAAAAGCAGTGTTCTACTGGCAAACAGATTGAAAGTTCAAACATCAAAAGTAAAGATCAAATTTGTATAGGGTCACAATGGGAGTCATATTCTTTATCTGTATTCTTATTTCGCCACACTATATAACCTAGCCTTGGATCCTAATACACCTCAACCAGCTAAAAAGAATATTGATGATTTTCTCAATAACATCTCCCTTCAAAACCTTACAGAAAAACAAATTCATTTTTCGACTCTAATATTCCCGAAATTTTAAAAATACCCTCCTTTAAACCCCTTCAAAAGACCTTGCCCATCCAACGTCCAGGGGGGGTTTGGGGGGGTTCACCACCTGGGCGTAGGATACTCCCGGAACGCGCGAACTCTAAGGCAGATTTCGCGCGATCGGCGCGGGTTAGCTGTAAAATTACAGCGACATCCCGAGCGTCGGCCCCGCCCCCCCGACCCCGGATCGCTGGGGGGGGGGGGGCCCCCGGTTTTAAACCCCTTTAATTTAAACGCGACATCCGGGCCCGCAAAAAACTAAGAGAAAACCGGAGGAGATCGCTCCCCCTGCGCTCTGCCCCGGCGGCAGCAGCGAAGGGAACGGGGCATCCGTGCAGCTCCTGCCTCCCTACAGACACCAGGGAAAGGGCAGAAAAATCCCTTTCCCCCGGGGTCTATGACGTCCCCGACCCCCGGGCCCCGGCCCGGGGGAAAAAGCCCCCGGAAATCGTGACTGACAAAAAAACCCAAAAACCCAAAGCCTAGCAACAAGCAAAAGGCACGGGTTTCCCTATTGAATGGGAGATCTAAAACCCTCCAAAACAAACCCCCAATGGGGAAAAGAAAAAAAAAAATAACGGAAAAAGAAAAAAAAAGGTGAAAAACATGTAAAACAAAAAACCAAAAAAAAAAAAATTAAAAATCCCGAACACCCCCCTTTTTTTTTCCCCCTTAAACAAACGCCAATCCCCCAAAAAAAGATAAAAAAAAAATTTAAAAGTCCCCATATTTGTATCGCCGCGGGCGTAAGACCTCCCCCTATAAATCTGTCATTTTTAATTTAAACCCCGTACAGTAAAACGCTGAAAAAAAAAAACCAAAAAAAAAAATCACAGAATTAAGATTATTGTTCACCCCCGCAGCACAAAAATAGAAAAAAAAGCGACCCAAAAACTCCTAAAACCCCAAAGTTGTCCCAAATTTAAAACTCAGTTCACCCCGGGCAAAAAAAAAGGGTCCTCATCCCGCCGTATCCCGGAAAAATAGAAAATGTATGTTTCTCAGAAGAAGCGATGCTAAAAATTTTTTTACACACTAAAAACACTTTTTTTTTTTTTTAAGTGCTTCACCAAAAAAAAAACTAAAAAATAGGGAAATCGCCATAATCGTAGCAAACCCAAAAGAAAACTAACTTATCACGGATCCTGCTGGGGAGCCCTGAAAAAAAATAAAAAAAAAAAACCCTACTGGGATTCAGAAATTTTCTTCACCCGGGGCCTTTCCAAAAAAGGGAAATTTTAAAAAAGCGATAAAAACCCCCCGTCCCCCCAAAAATGATACTAAAAAAACGTAAACCATCTTGCAAAAACAAGTCCCTACACAGCTCCAAGCACAAAAAAATTTTAAAAAGTTATGGCCCCCTGGGCCCAAATGGCGATGCAAAAAACCGTTTTTTTTCCCGGGTTGAAAAAAGTGTTTTATTGAAAAAAAAAGCAGAAAAACCCAAAAAAAATATGAAAAATTGGGTATCGGTGTAATCGTATTGACCTCCGATAAAGCTTCCAAATGTCATATATACCGTACAGGGGAACCGCTATAAAAAATAAAAAAAAAAACACTACCAAAATTGCGAAATTTTGTTCAAAACATCTCACAAAAAACCTTAAAAAAAAAGTGAACATAGCATAAATATCACCCCCTAATGGTACCAAAAAAAATTTCAACCCATCCCGCAAAAAAAAAGCCCATACAAAAGCTTTTGCCCAAAATTGCAAAAAAAAAAATTTTGGCTTTTCAGAATAGGACAACAAAAAAATGAAATTTTTTATTTTTTTTTTTTTTTTTTAAAGGGAAAAAAGGGGTATTTCTACTTGAAAAAGTAATAAAACAGAAAAAACTATATAAAATCTAAAAACTTGGGAAATTTTGTACCAACCCCCATAGTAAAGTTTTTCACATCATTTACACTGCCCCCGGCGAATGCTGAAAAATTGAAACTAAAAAAACAATGACCGAACTGGCCTTTTTTTCCCCCCTTTTTCTTTGCCCAATGCTATTAAAAAAAAAAAGGAACACCTGGAAACCCCAAAAAAGCAAAAGTACACCCCAAAGATAGATCCCTTTGATGGGGTTAAAACCCAAAAAAGGGGCGACTTCGGAAGGTTCGCCTGTTCTGCTATTTTGGGGGCTTTTGCAAATGCGAAAATCCCCCCAACCCAAAATCTGCGTTCCAAAAGCCAAATACGCCCCCTCCCTATACCCCTCTATGCGCCCCAAACAGCATTTAAACAACCCACATTGGGGTATTGCCGAACTTGGAAGAAATTTTTCTTAACAAAGTTTAAAGTTTTTTTTTTTTTCCAGGTTTCCCCTTGTATTTTGAAAAAATTTTAAGCTAAAATTGCAAATTTTTTAAAAAAAAATGCCCTTTTAAATTTCACACCCTTTTATGCTAAAAAAAAATTGTGAATCCCGTGTGGGGCCCTAATACTAAAAGCCCCCCTTTGGATAAAACCCCTTAAGGGGTGTAGTTTCCAATATGGGTCTATTTGGGGGTTTTTTTTTTAAAAATTTTGGGAAAACCTTTAAAGGGTGTCCCCAAAACCTGAAATGGCGCCTAAATAAAATCGTATTAAAAAATGAACCCTAAAGTAAAGTGGGTCCCTCCTTTTCCTGGGGCTTTTGGGGTGACCCAAATAATGCCCGGGGCCCCCAACAAAGGGGAAAATCTCAAAAAAACGGAAAGACCCGGGGGGAATTAATTAAGTTGCTTTTACCTAGTCACTTTTAAACTGTATTCCCGGAAAAAGGATAAATATTGAAAACCCGGAAAAAAAAAGTGAAATTTTAAAAATTTTTTCACCTCCACTTTGCTTTAATTTCTTAAAATTTCAAAAGGGGTTTATCAAACTTCCAAAAATAGGGTTGTAAATAGAAAAGGGGGGTCTGTTTCTCGAGGGGTTTTCACTTATGGGGAAAATTAACATGCAGGCCCCTCAAAGCCACGTCAAACTGGAGTGTCCCAAAAAAAAAGTATTTTTGGCCAAATTTTCCCTTTAAAAAATGTAGAAATTACTACAAAAATTCTAAGCCCCTAATGCCGTAAAAAAAAAAAAGCCCTTTTAAAAAAAAAAAGATCCCAAAACCTATAGTGGACATATGGTAGATGCTAGTTAAAAAACAATTTTTTGGGGAAAAAATTATCTGTCTTGCCCGCAGAAATTTTGGGAAAATTATAAAATCGCAAATTTTTTCCAAATTTTTTATGAAATTTTGAAAATTTTTCCAAAAAAACAAGGAAAGGGAAGGATAAAAAATTTCTTACTAACTTTTAAAACACAAAGTGTCACAGAAAACAATCTCTGAAAACCCCAAGGCTTTTAAAAGTTCAAAAAGTTTAAATTTTTCACATAAAGTGACATAAGCCAGATTTCAAAAATAGGGCTGGGTCAGGAAGGCCAAAACAGGCTGGGTCCTTAAGGGGTTAAAGGCCAACAAGTTAGTTGGCACAGAAGGATTAAATAATACCACTATATTCTGACTTTATTCCTGGCTACTATGTTTAATGGTAAAACTGTCAGCTCAACCTTTCATAAGGAAATGCTTACTGCTTATGTCACAACCCTCTACAAACCTGGGAAAATCTGCCAGTAAAACTCAATATCTCAGCCCAGAATCACTACAAGTACTGATCTGAAATGTTATGCTTTTGTCATTTCCTCAAGAGTGGCCTCCATCCTACTGTTTTTTAATAATCAAATCACCAGGTGGAAGTCTTTAATGGGCAACAAACCTCACTCTATATTTTATTAACATCATAGAAGAGGCACGGGAAAAACCCAAATTCCCCTTTTTTAGCCTCACATGAAATGAGAAGGCCTGTTTAGAATAAATTTGGCTTTACAAAACCCAAAATTTTAAAAAAGCAAAACCCCCAAAAAAAAACTTCAACCTAAATTTAAATTTTGATAAATTTTAAAAAAAAATAACTCAACATGACATCATCACATTTTTTTTAAAGCCAACCTACAATGCAAACAGTTAAGATGATGATTTTCCAAAAATCTTTCTGTTTTAAAAATTTTTAATAATCCCAAATTTACCCCCCTTTTCCCCCGAGGAAATTTAAAATATAGAAAAAAAAATAATGAAAAATTTTTTTTGGCAAGAAAAACAACTGAAAAGGGAAAAGCAAAGGGCTTTTTATGTCCCAGATAAAAGGAGGAAGGGTTGAGATAACAAAAGTAAACTCCTCATACTGTGAGATGTCCCCGGGTTTGAACAAACCAAATTGGGGCAAACCCAAACAATAGATGAAACTAAACATAATGGGCTCTAACCTTCTTCTAGAAATCCTTGTTTTTTTCTCCGGCCAATTTCTTCTTTCCATCATAACAACTATATCTACAATCACCACCCGGCTTTAAAAACAAGACACAGGCTAACAATTTAAGCCAAGTTTACAAAGGGTTTTTTACCACGGGTTGGAAACCCCTTTTCTGCCCCCGTATTTGCCCCTGCAGTACGGCTCCAAAACCGCTCATCATTACTAATCCACAAAACTCAAAAAACTGTGGATTCCGTTGCTCCCCCCGCTCCGGCGAATTCCTGCGGGGGGAGAAAGGACATGCAAAATTATTTTAAAGGCACATACCCCCCCCGTAAATAATGCATTGTTTTATGGGGCCCCGGCCCAGGGAGCTCCTCCGCCGCGCCCCCCCCAAAACCCCCCCGCCCCCCCCTTTTCCAGCCCCTTATTTTAACCCCTAACCCGCGGTGAAATCCGGCCCGCAAATTTCGGGTTTAATAAGCCCCCCGTAAAAAACGGCCTTAAAACTTAAAAAACCTTAAAAACCCCTTTTTTAATGGATTGCCCCAAAAAATTTTTCCCTCCCCATATTTTTTTTTTTAAAAAATTTTTTCCTTTTAACTTTTAAATGGGCAAGTGAAAATTTCTGTTTAAATCAGATTTTTTTTTCAGCAATCTTACTAAAACAAGTAAAAGCCTGTCACACTGCTAAAAAGGCCTTCAAGAGGATTTATCTTAATCTAATATTTTTTTAAATAGATGGGAAAAGGGGGTCTGGATAACACATTTAAAGCACACCAATGGAACTGTGTTTTTATTCTTAGCCATAAATCTCTTTTGTTTTAAAATTTTCACAAAAAAATTGTCCAACCAAAAAAAAAACCCCAACCAAAACAAAAACATCTATAATGTTATATTTTTTTAAAAACTGTGGGAATGAAAAATTAATTTATTCAGTTTTGGACTCCATCTGAAAGTATATTAAAAGGGGAAACCCGCATAAAAAAAATTTAAAAAGGTTACCTGCTGGGCTGCCCTTTTCTCTAGGGGTAAAACCTTTTTGGGAAAATCATATTTTGACTGTGGGGTAAATCACTTTTAGTTAAAACTTTATGAAAAATGTAATTCGCTTCAATCCCAGGAATCATGAATTCTATCCCTTTCAATTAAAGCAATAAACCAAAAAAAGGGGGATGGTAGATTTGGCAATGTGGTCAATTATAATAATAAGGTGGGTACAGTTCAAGAAATCCAAGGGCTAAAGGGTTTTCCCTTTTTTAACAATGTTTTTTTAAACTGGGCGATTTTAAAATTTAATTTATTCCATATTCTATTACCTAGTAAACAGTAAATAAGTGGTTTCTTTTCTTCATATATTTATGTTACTAATTAATGCCTTATTTCTTATTATAATTTTATGTTCATTATCTATGTATAGTTTTTCTATTTAATGTATACATTTTTCTTCTGAACACAATGTACTGAATTTGTCTACGTTGTGGTACATATGTAGGCCATTTACTATGTGCATCTACCGATTAATGTACTTCTTTTGACAAACCTTTAATAAAAATTATGTGAAAAGAAAAATGAAGAGGTTCCCATGGAAGTGACAAACATAATAACACAGGTGGTGTCTGGTGCACATCATGGAGTTGTGTAATGGGTTTGGTAGAAAGTGATTGCTGCTGTTCTACTTTCAATACTCTGTATAAAAGTTTGGTATAGAAGATACAATAAGCTGCAGTCCACAGGACTAAAAAAAGTATATAAATTTAAATTATTATAATAAAAGATGTAAAGGACCATACATATTGGAGCTTTGTCCCCGCTTACCTGTAGGTACTACAAAGTGTTTCTCTATATATAATGCAGGATAAAATAAAATGGTACAGGTTCAATATATATTGTTATTTCCTAATTGTAATACAGTTATAAAACTATTCAGATTTATTTTACTCCTGTGGAATTACCTATCAATTTTTTTTTAAGTTAATTACATACTGTCACTAAAAGGGGTGCTCCCGCGAAGAGAAATCCACTTCACAGGTCAGCTTGTGCCTGAGAACAAGATAAGCAGCCCTTGCAGCCATCCTCCCCATTCCTTTCTATGGGGGTTCTGAATATATCCGAGTGCATTCAGTCAGCTATATTTGGAACTTCCATAGAAGTGAATGGGGAGGACATCTGCAAGTGCCGTCCTCCTTATTCTCATGCACAGTCAGCTCATAGCTAGCCACAAGCTGATCTGTGAAGTGGTTGTTCCCTTATGGAAACACCCCTTTAAGTAATTCTGCCTTACCACATCAACTGGACCCTTTAAGACTTTACAGTTTATTTGGCATTTACAGATTTTGACACTCTTCTCTGTTTAACAGACAATTCATAACGGAGCCCAAAATATTTAACCCATTCATCAGTCAGATATGTCATGTCAAATTACATCTACATGAAATTAAAAGTAAAAGAGAACCTTTCAGGTGGGTTGTGCTGCCCTATCTGAGAGCAGGATGTGATGGAGGGAGAGAAACTGAGCTCTGTGACATATAGGTTTACATGATTTGCAGCAGGATTTCTGAGGAAAAAAAGCAGATAAAATAAGAAAATTGAAAGCTAAAGTCGGGTTCCATCTTTTCACTCACATACAGTGTTGTATACACACACTGATACAGAAAAAGCTGTCAATCTATGTATGTGGGTGGGGTAAGAAGAACTTCCACTGTTACTGGAGGAGTCCTGTTAGGATTACTCTGCTTTGTATTCCTGCTCAAAATGCATAAAACTTTATATCTTAAAGCTTAGCTTCTCTCCCTCTATCACATCATGCTCTCTTATAATGTAGCATAAACCACCTGACAGGTTTACTTTAAATACAGTTCTGTTAGGATAAAGGCATGATGGAAATGTATTCGGTTGTCTAGTGTAGTTAAAGGGGTAAAACCAACAACAGATATTGTTGAAAGTGTTAAAAGGGACTTTCATTTATAAACTCGTACCTTCTGTTTTACTCTTAGGTTCCAGCCAAATGAGACATCACTGCTACATATGCTGATTGGCTGCAGAAGTCATGTGCCATTGTCTGATGTTACTGGTTAGAAGTGTGCACGTCGAATGGTGACATCAGACAATGGCACATGACTGCTTCTGTTAATCAGGGGCTGCAGAAGTAATGTTCCATTTGGCTGGAGCAAGGAGGTAAACAGAAGACCGGCAGAGAGGGAGGCAGAGAGGGAGGACTACAGCAGAGGTTTAAATGACCATCAGAATCCTAAAAAGGTTAAATAAATGGAAGCAGAGAGAACATTTAGTACAAACTTCCCTGGTGGTCTTGGTGAAAGGCTAATGCCTCCAGCTTTCTAAGTAGTTTAAGATAGTGAAAGGGCTTATAACCAAGGTGGCCTAGAGTTTGCATATGTATTTGTGTAGGGCAGAGAAAGTGTTAATTTTGTATTCCTGATTATCTAGAACAGTGAAGAAGTTAAAGGTTTGTCCCACCATGCTGTTTCACAGAGCCAAAGCTTTAAATTCATGCATCCTGTCTCTTCCTGGTCAAGCTGTGTGTGGTTCTATAGTAGTGATTAACAAATCATCTTGGTATTCATAGCTCAACTAAAAACACTGAAATGAGAGCAGGAGATGTTTATCTATAGTGCAGAGAGCTCCAGAGCTCAAACAAACAAAGGAGACTAATTACTTTTGTTTACTTTGAGATAACACACTCTGCTCTGCCAGTGACCAGTGCACCTGCCTGTGAGGATGTCACTACCTGTTATCCAATAAGAAACAGCAGAGAGAGAAGGAGAGAGCAGGTTGGTAGCCTATAAAAACCTATGTGCAATAATGTCCTTAACAAAGCAAAATAATTAGAGCAATATAATTTTAAAAGTTTTAATTTACTGTTCCATACATATTGAAAACTAAATCTTTGTAGTGAGCCATCCCCTTTAGTCTTTAGAATGTATCATCCATTGGGTTACCTATCTTTCCAGACATTGTTCCTTGAAAAGATGTTAAACAATGCTATTCATAAGCATCAGTACAAGAAAGAGAGAGAAAGATGATTGTGCAGCTGTTATAAAACCAGTAACCAATCATTATGGAGAGATTAGTAGAGGTAGCTCTTAAAGTGCAAGGAACAGATCTGGAGAAAGGTTTTATTACGAGAGAACATTTAGAAATACCTCCTAAATATCAATAGGAGTCTGTGCCAATAATCTAAGATGGCTATTGTTGTGAAATCTTTGATGTAAAACCATGAACCAGAAAATAATACAATACCATGGATCTCAAAGCTCAAGTAAAAAGGCTCTGTGTTTTATATTGTGTATTTTACTTGTGATTAAAAACAATTAGGGCCACATGTATGAAATTTGGCATTTAAATGCCAAATTTCAGGTGCACTATAATGGCATGGAATGCGCCTGACTTATGACCCTCTACAGCGGGTCATAAATCGGGCGCATTCTACTGCTAGGACGAAATTTCTGGCTCAGGTATACCACTTTGAAAGTGATATACCTGTTCCAGCAATAATGCGCCTAGAATTGCCGTAGCGAAGCTATAAATCTATAGCTTCGTACGGTTCTAGCGTACCCCGCCTCCCGTACGGCCCATGAAATCAGGCGCATTACAGCGGACGTTATGTAATGCGCCTGATAATGGTGTTCGGGATGAACACGGGGCTGCACCTGATGTCTGACTGAAAATACTCCTGACTTCTGGCGCAGTCACGTAAATACATGTCCCCCTTAATCTTTACTTAAGGAAAGTCATCACAAATAGTTGAAGAACATTTTATTTTGAAAAAATCAATAATGCAGTTTTTCCCAGGAATATGAAAGAAAAGAAACCAACATTGTAATTATTTACTGATTAGGATGAAACAGAATTAGCACAATGGATAAACAAAAAATCCAAGCAGTCAATGCCAGATTTTGACAATCTGATAATTAGGGTGGTTATCATCAGCACAAATTAGTGCCAGGTCTTTCCAATTTAATTTTCTTATTAAAAAAAAGAGGATTAAAAGCCAGATGTTACTTATCCATCTGAATACTACTGTACAGTTCCGTGCATATGAAGTTTGAAGCAAGCTCAATTTATGATAAACATATGTGGTCTCCTTGCCATTGATTTAAGATATACAATATACTGATGTGTCAATGTTTAACTTAATGATGACATCTAGAGATGGGCGAATTTCTCAAAAATTTGGTTCGCTCAGTTCGCCGAATTTCCCGACAAAAATAACTTCGGTCCGAATTACTTTGGGACGAATCACGTTAAAAAACAGCTATTTCCAGGCTGCACAGAGCCTGCAGGGTGCTGTAGAACGTTGTGCCATGTTTAAATATGCAGAGGGAGCTTGGTTTGGTCTTCATACAATGTTGTGTTTTAGTATGACACGCAGATAACTGCCGCCGCTCTTAGAATCGCTTCACTATAAAATTCCCTGGGCACTTAAGAGGGCAAAACTGATCAAAAAACTGAAGGGGAATGTAGCCTGATAAAGTAATAGCAGTGACAGCTGCAAAAAAAACAAGCTGAGGGCTCAGGTGGCAACATCAGTGACAGAGTGTGGAGGTGACGGCGGCAGCCACAGCAGCAGGAGATCAGACAGTGGCACAATGACATTCTGGAGGTGGCAAAAACTGTAGTAGGCCACAGAGTTGCACAATGCCACAGTTTGGAGTTGACGGCAGCAGCATCATGAGGTCAGACAGTGGCACAATTATATTCTGGAGGTGGCAAAACAGTAGTAGGCCACAGAGTGGCACAATGACAGAGAGTGGAGGTGACGGTGGCAGCAGCATGAGGTCAGACAGTGGAACAATGACATTCTGGAGGTGGCGAAAACTAGAGTAGGCCACAGAGTGGCACAATGACAGAGAGTGGAGGTGACGGCGGCAGCAGCATGAGGTCAGAGAGTAGCACAATGACACAGTGTGGAGGGCAATGCAGCAGCCACAGCAGCAGCATGAGGTCAGGCAGTGGCCCCAATAAACATCTGGAGGTGGCAAAACAGTAGTAGGCCACAGAGTGGCACAATGACAGAGAGTGGAGCTCACAGCAGCAGAAGCATAAGGTCAGACAGTGGCACAATGTCATTCTGGAGGTGGCAAAAACTGGAGCAGGCCACAGAGTGGCACAATAACACAGTGTGGAGGTAATGGCAGCAGCAGCATGAGGTAAAGGCAGTGGAACAATGACATCTGGAGGTGGCAAAAACTGGAGTAGGCCACAGAGGGGGGCACAATGACACAGTGTGGAGGTAAGGGCAGCAGCAGCATGGGGTTTCAGACAGTGGCACATGACTTTCTGGAGTTGGCAAAAACTGGAGTAGGCCACAGAGTGGCACAATGACACATTTGTGAGGTAACCGCAGCAGCAGCTGAGGTCAGCAAGTGGCACAATTACATTTTTGAGGTGGCAAAACAGTATTAGGCCACAGAGTGGCACAATGACAGAGAGTGGTGACGGTGACAGCAGCATGAGGTCAGAAAGTGGCACAATGACATTCTGAGGTGGCAAAAACTGGAGTGGGCCACAGAGTGGCACAATGACAGAGAGTGGAGGTGACGGCGGTAGCAGCATGAGGTCAGACAGTCCCTCAATGACATTAAGGAGGAGGCAAAACAGTAGTATGCCACAGAGTGGCACAATGACAGAGAGTGGAGCTGACAGCGGCAGGAGCAACAGCATGAGGTCAGAGAGTGGCACAATGAAACAGCATGGATGTCACGGCACCAGCAACAGCAGCAGCAGCATGAGGTCATAAAGTGGTACAATGACAGAGTGTGCAGGTTGGTGGCAATACCAGTTCCTGGTAAATATGGTTGGTGGCAGAGGGAAAAAGAAACTGCCCAGCAGATGTGTGGCATCAGGGCGGGTGGCGGCATCAGAATAGTGGCTGAGGCAGGTAGTTTGAACCCAGACTCATTCTCACAGTTTGGGTGAGGCGTCATGGCTGATGTAGTCTAAAGCCTAAGGCATTGGTGTGTGGAAATCCTGGCCGATCCACGCCTGATTCATTTTGACAAAGGTCAGTCGTTCCACATTTCCCGTGGACAAGCGGGTTCCCCTTTGGGGGTTTAACGATGGCCCCCGCCGCACTGAACACCCGCTCTGGATGCCAACTACGGGCCGGGCAGGACAGCTTCTCCACTCAAACTCGGCAAGTTGCGGCCACACACCCATTTGGCTGCCCAGTAGTCAGTGGATTTCTAACTGGGTGGCGAGTGCTGTCCAAGTAGGCCCCCAACCTGTTGGTTAGGGTCTGCTCCAGGTCCTGCTGCTGCGCTGCTGCTGGCGAATGCCCTCCTCACTAGGCGGGTGAAGGAAGCTGCTCATCAGTGACTCCAGATTTAGGCTGCTGCTGATGGAGCTGGTACTGCTCCTACCCCCCACCTTCCCCCAGCAGCCGCGGCAGTGAGCGCTGAGGAACCCCCCCGGTCAGACCTGTCAGAGGAGGGACAATGCCGCACATAGGCAGTGGCCAACTGACTACGTAGCATTTCCCTATAGTATTTGAGTTGGTCCTCCCTCTCAATATCTGGGAAAAAGGCTCCCATTTTGGACCGGTAGCGAGGGTCCAATAGGGTGGAGAGCCAGAAGTCAAACCTCTGCCGGATCTGACTATTCGCTGTCACTAGCCAGGCAAATCAGCATGCTGCGGGGCCATTTTGCACAATGACTCCGAGGGGCTCCCTGCCTCCATCTCCACTGTATACTGCCACGGTGCCCTTTCGGGTCATCTGCCTCGTCTTCCTCATCCCATCTACCTCCTCCAGCTGCTCCTGCTCCTCCTCTCTTGTCACCCGGGTTTGAAAATCCACTCATTTCACCAGACAATGCTTCTTCTCCAATGTCCTCCTCCTCCTCCATTTCAGTCCGCACCGGACTCATGTGGCCACGAGATGTAGTCGCCACGTCTCCAGTCCCCTGCCCAGACAGATTTTTCAGCATCTGTTCCAGGACATGAACAGTGGAATTTACATTTTTCATCCCGTAGTCCTGGCGACTGACAAAAAACATGGCCTCCTCGAATGGCCTCAACAAACGGCAGGTGTCACGCATGAGCTGCCACTGGCTGACATCAAAGTTACACAGGGGAATACTGCTGTCTGCCTGTATCATCAAAAAGTGTTAATGGCCTTTCTCTGTTCATATAGTCGGTCCAACATGTGCAGGCTGGAATTCCAACGGGTGGAAACATCGCATATCAGGGGTGTTTGGGGAAAGCCATTCTGCCGCTGCAACTCGAGGAGGGTGTTCCTGGATTTGTAGGAATGGATGAAGTGCATGCACAGTTTCCTGGCCATTTTCAGAATCTTCTGAAGATCGGTGGAAGACTTCAGCAACCTTTTCACAACCTGATTGAACACGTGCGCCATGCAGGGAGCATGGACTATCCCTCCTCAGTGCAGCGCGGACACCATGTTCCTCCCATTGTCCGTCATCATGGTTCCGATTTGCAATTGGCGCGAAGAAAGTCACACATCGATTTCTTGCTGCATGACGCGGAGCAGATCCTCCCCTGTGTGACTTTCTTCGCCGAGGCAAGCCTGGTGTAGAACTGCGTGACACTGCTGTGCCCTACACATGTGGTATGATGGAGCAGTACTTGTGGAGGCTGAGATGGTGGTGGTGGTGGAGGAGGGGATGCGGACATAGGCGCAGGAGCTGCAATTTGACAACGTGGAGGAGAAAGCGCCGTCTCCTGTCCAAGTTGTTGGTGTGCCTGGGCCGGAAGCATTTTCACCCAGTGGGCCGTAAAGGACATGTACTGGCCCTGACCGTAGTTACAGCTCCAGACGTCCGCGCTGCCGTGCACCTTGGAACAAACTGATAAGCTCAAGGACTGGCCCACTTTCTGTTCTACATATTTATGAAGTGCTGGTACTGCCTTTTTGGAAAAGAAATTACGGCTTGGAACTCTCCATCTCGGCTTGGCACCAGCAATTAGTTCTCTGAACGGTGCAGAGTCCACCATTTGGTAAAGGAGGGACTGCAGCACCAACAACTTGGACAGGAGCACGGTCAGCTTCTGCACCTTAGAATTTTTGGACGCATACTGTTGTCTCTTTGCAATCGCCTTGCTGAACGACTGCTGGCACCATGAGTAACGAGGAGCAGGAGCATCTGGCCCGGGAGACAATGTCAAAGAGAAACAGCTCCCTTCTGCAGAGGTGGTGGAGCCTTGACTGGCTGCAATGGCATGCGTGCCACTGGGCGCTGCTGCTGATGTTGCTGCGGCGGCAGGATGGACCACCACATCTGGCCACAATTTCCCCAGGCCACCGGATGGTAACGCTGCATGTGTTGACGCAGGGCTGTGGTGCCAACATTAGCTCCCTGGCCACGCTTCACTTTCTGCCTACAGATTCTACATATACCCATATTCGGCTCCTCCGGTGTCTTAGCAAAGAACTGCCACACTGCAGAGTATCGGATTTTACCACCAACGCTCCGCACTGAGTGACTACTGCCGCCGCTGCCTCGCTGAGCCCCTGTGCCACTACTTTCTTGGACCTGGAAGCGGGTTTTTTACCTGTGGCCGCTTGGCTCCCGACCTCACACTGCTGCTACCTGCTGACTCACGGCCACACAACCCACTTGCTGGCTGCGCCGCTGCCTGACGCGCAAGCTGACGCCCTCTTCTCCTGACAATGATGAAGCCCTTGCCTCACCAGGATCCCAAGTGCGGTCGGCTACATTATCATCTATTTGTGTTTCCTCATCACCGGTCTTGGTATGCAGAGGCTGACCCCTCACAATATGACCTCCCATGCCACTCTCCACATCTATACTTTGCCGCCTACTGCAAGAAGCAGGGGATATTTGCCCCATTTCTTCG
Organism: Phyllomedusa bahiana; assembly: GCA_025379985.1. Taxonomy (NCBI): domain Eukaryota; kingdom Metazoa; phylum Chordata; class Amphibia; order Anura; family Hylidae; genus Phyllomedusa; species Phyllomedusa bahiana. The sequence continues at coordinate 11,823 of JAODAL010050845.1, read as the reverse complement.
CTGCCAAGTAGCTGCTGACTGCCCTCCTCAAATTGTTCATCCTCGCTATATAGTGGCGCTGAGCCCAGACCACATAGTAGATCTCTGGCTGAGGGAACCAGATGGGACAGAGACGAGTTGAGGACAGGTGAGGGCTGCTGACCCGCTCCCGGGCCATGCCAACTAAGGGTTGTGTCTGACGTTCCCACTGACTCTTGGCTGGGGTTGTTAGATGTCATCTGGGAAGAAGTGGATGACCTAGTCAACCAATCAAGAACCCTTGGGTTGCTAGTCAACACACGGCAGCTTGATGACAGCGGCAGTTGTGGCCTCACCGAGTGACCCCTGCTGTGACGTCCCCTTGCTGTGCTGCGACCTGGGCCTGGAATGTTTGTGCCTCTGCCACTCACAGCTGAAGAGCCTGCCACCTCTCTGTCTGACATACTGTTTGTTCTAAAATGTACAGACAGTGTTTGATGAAGATATCTGTATATGATAAATACACACCCTGTATTTGACTCCAAATGAACCCACTAAGAAGCTTGGGTGACCCTTGGATATAAATTGCGCTCCACAAATGGGCAGGAAAAATTGAACAATGCTTAATTAACCCCTGGATGTAAATTGCGCAAAAGAATTGAGCAACCAAAAACTACGAGCTTTGTAGCGTGTTACAATGGCGTGTTTTCTACGCTACACAACAAGAGGAAAACTTGTAATTAACCTTCGCTTGTGAATTATGCTACAGGAAAAATTTCTTTTTTGGCGGTGAAATAAACGTTTTCTTTTAGTCACCACAGCAGCAGAACAATGCTTAATTAATCCCTGGATGTAAATTTTGCAAAAGAATTGAGCAACCAAAACTACGAGCTTTGTAGCGTGTTACAATGGCTTGTTTTCCACGCTACACAACAAAAGGAAAACTTGTAATTAACCTTCGCTTGTGAATTATGCTACAGGAAAAATGTATTTTTTGGTGGTGAAATAAACGTTTTCTTTTAGTTACCACAGCAGCAGAACAACGCTTAATTAACCACTGGATGAAAATTGCGCAAAAGAATTGAGCAACCAAAAACTACGAGTTTTGTAGCATGTTACAATGGCGTGTTTTCTACGCTACACAACAAGTGATAAAGAATTGAGCAGCCAAAAATGAAGTGGTATTTGTATTGCAAAAACGCTGTTTCTTTAAATGAATACAACAGGAACAGGCTTAGATGCCCCTTGGATATTCAATGTACTGTGAGAAGATAGCATTAAAATGTATACGCAGCTGCACTGGACACACACTGGACTTCAGATTCAATACCCCACAAAATCAGAGAGAAGCAGTCTCTGAGACAAGATGAGACACCCCCCAAAAATCCCTGTATAAAAATGAGTTCTTTAGTATGAGCTATCATAAGCAGCCGCAGCAGCACCTTCCCTAATCCGTACAGTGAGAGCGGTATGAGCTCCCAGCGTCGCGCCTGGACTTATATAGTGCGGTGATGTCACAGAATCCCGCCGGTCTCTGATTGGCTTCATCTCTGCACCTGTCATGCAGGCTATGCCCTTCTTCCTCCCAGAGTTCTTTGCCCCATGTCATGCCATGTGCTCGCAGCCATTTATAAATCAAAAGCAACTTCGTTAAACCAAGTACCCCAAACTTAGACTTCTTTTCAGAACCGAAGTTTTCCTGAAAATTTAAAGAATTCCACTTCGTTGAATCAATTCGCCAATCTCAAATGATACTGTTAACCTTTTTGTTTGTTTTAAAACACAGCAAAGCTATGAAAAGCCTGAAAAAAGTTGGATGGCTTTAAATGTCAAAAATTGGTTGACGATTGCGTGGTTTTCGAATCGAGCGATAGCGTAGTCGGCCGTATCGTAAATGTTTTTCGATGGAGCTCGATTATGAGGTTTACCATTAAAGTCAGGGGAAGGAAAAAACAACCCTTCATTATTACACCCAAAAAAGGGGGGGAAAAGCTAAAATTTAACTCCACAACAGTAAAAGGGGTTTCGTCTACATCTTAGGCAACACACTTGGTTATAAAGTCACAGAAAAAAAGTCCGACCTTTTACTATCCCTGTCTGACCACAGCATGACCCTTAAAAATGCAAACACCCCAAATAAAAAGGCCAGAAGGCAGTATATTTGAAATTTAACTGCAAGGTGTCTATCAAAAAATTGGACTTGGGCCCAAAATCCCAAAAAAAAACGTAAAATGTTAGTTTTGATATAATAAAAGGTTTTTTTTTTCACCTTTCAATTCACCGTGGTGAATTTGAAAATTTTTGTTTTAAGATTACGGGAATGCGGTCAATGAACAATGCTGGGTGTGCAAAAGCAAAAAACCTAAATGTTTTGTTTTGGTAAATAAACGATTTTTTTTTGCCCCCTTTCAATTCACCTGTGGTAAAATTTGAATTGCGTTTTAAGATTTACGTTTTGATGCTGCGTCAATGAAAAAGCTGGGTGTGCAAAAGTCAAAAAACACGTAAATGTTATGTTTTGATATAAAAAACGGTATTTTTTGCACCTTTAAATTTTCCCCTGGGTTTGAATATAGAATTGTTTTTTAAGATTTACGCGGGATGCTGCGTCAATAAACCCAATGCTGGGTGCGCAAAAAGTCAAAAAACCCCGTAATTTTTATTTTTTGGATATAAATAAACTTTTTTTTTTGCCCCTTTTCCCAATTATCTGTGGGAATATTAAATTTGGCTTTTTTAAGATTTACGTAGATTTGCTGCGTCAATGAACAATGGGGGGGTGGGGCAAAAAGTCAAAAAAAAATTTTCTTTTATGTTTTGATATAAAAAACGGTTTTTTTTTTTGCACCTTTAAATTTAAACCTGTGGTGAATTTTGAATTGCTGTTTTAAGTTTTAGTAGATGCGGGCGTAAATTTGAACAATTTGGGTGCGAAAGGGTAAAAAAAACACGTAATGTGAGGTTTTGGACAAATACACGCTATTTTTGGCAACAAAAAAATTTGGTGCTGACTCCCAAGATTGTGGATTGAAATTTTTAATTTGAAAGGGGGATTATAAACAGTAAACGGGTGTAATGGGTAAAATTGAAAATGAACACTATTGAAAATTTTTTATGATAAAAAAAAAAAGGGGGGAGTTTTGTGCTTAAAAAAGAGCCTGCAGTTACTAGAAATGTGTGTCCCCCAAATAATTTCAGGCTGCCCAAATGCCCAAAGGGAAAATTTTTTTAAATTTACCCAAACGGGTTAATCCCAAAAGATTTTCCCACTACAATGTTACAAAAAAGTCTTGGTGAACTTTACCCCCAGTGTTTTTATAGATAGAGCTTGTCTGTGTTCCCCCGGGCCCCCCCCCCCCCCTCCCCCAAACGCGCCCACCCGCGTGTTTTGGGCAGCGGTAGTTGTCCCTTTAAATTCTTAGCAAAATAATAAAATCTTAAAATCTTAATTTTAACAAAATTTGGAGGATCACAGCAATTAGTAGATTTTTTCCCTGTGGAAATAGACAAATTTTCGCTGAGCTGTTTTGGCCACGGGCAGAGCGCAGGGTCCTATCCTTTGGCCGTGATAAGACATTTGGGGCCCTAAAAACGGAAAAACGTTTGTTCTTTTTTAAAAAAAAGGGGGTTTTGTGTTTTTCCGCCAATCGCAACCCCATACACATCCCAGTCATGACGTCCCCACACACATTCCCCCTTCTCTTTTTCCTTTAATTGAGGGCGGGCCCCCCAAAAAATTACGGAAGCCCCGAAAAGGCGCGATTTTAAAAATGGGTTGTTTGCTCAGTTTTTAAACCCCTTAATTATGCTTGATCTGGAAAAATTCGATCACCATAAAAACCTTGCCGTTTTTTCAATTTGTCGATAAAAACCCGTTTCAACCCTAAAAAAATACTTTTTATGGTGATTACTTTTTTAATGGTGTATATTTGCTATTTTAAAATTTTAAATTTAAAATTATAAACAGTAGAGGGCTTTTTAACCCTTTTGGGCATTTTTTCCAAAAAAAATACATTTAAAAGTAACATACCTTGTCAAGTTTGCTTTTACAGTCAAAATCAATTTTGGGACTGGGAGCAAAGGTGTTGGGTTTGGGATTTTTCCAAATTTCCCTTTTTTCCTTTTTAAAAAATTAAAAAAGGCTTGATAAACATGACAGAGTATGAATTGCATCCAGACATCTCATTAATATCAGTGAAGTTTGCAATATTTTTCTTTTTATGCAATCAAGCAGGTAGTAAAGCCAACAAGAGGAGGTGATAGGAAATGGAAGACTCTCAGGAGAGAGGCTTTGTGAATCTCCATTCATAACATAGGATTTCCAAAGGGAATGAACTATTGTAATGACCTTATAAATGTATATTAGTACGCTCAGCGCCTTCTAATATTATGTATCATCAAAAAAAGTTTAAAGTTTTGAAAAATGGTTTTAAAATTTAAATGTGGATTTCCACACCTACATATTAAATCTAATTACAGGTACTTTTTTTAAGAAAAAATTTTAAACCCAGGGAGATTTTTTGGGAGCAAATTTTATGACCTTTTTGTTTCCCCTTAATTTTTATGGTGCTCGTCTTTAAGCAAGACTTCCCTCCCTTAAAAACCCCAAATTAAAAAGGCCCCTCATTAGGGCCCAAAGCCCTTTCTTGCACGGCAAGGGGGGAAAAAAAAAAAAACAGCAGTTTTCAGTTTGAAGGGTTTTTAATTTTCGGGGGACATTTCTGGTTGGTTTTTAAAAACCCTAAAAAATGTTTTAATTTTGGGCGATTTAAATACTTTTAATAGGTATAGCCAGAAACCTATCTTTCTTTCCCCTAGAGCCCCATTTGGGATATTTGATTTTTGGGAAGATAGATTGCTTTCGTATTAATCTATAAAAGGGGGAATTTAAACAAATGCTTTTCAATTTTTTCCTTTTTGGCTGTTTTTTATTGGGTATAATACAACCCCCTTTTTTGTAAAATTTTAAATTTGAAAAAACCTAGCATACCCCAGTTGGGGCCCGAGTAACTTTCAAGTATATGTAATCAAGTCATCTGCACTTAAATGAGTTTAATAATATTTATTGTTTATATCTAAGATATTTTAAAAGTGTTTTCCTCAAATGCTGACACCCTTGATCCTGAGACTCATCTTTTCCCCTCTGGCGACAATGGATTACATGGGTAAACTTTTCTTAAATGGTTTTCCCGGGGGGCCCCGGCGTTATGGGAAAAAATCAGTTTTCCAAAATCATGCCCCCCCACAACCTCTGTTTTAAAAATACTTATTGGGATTTCTAAATTAGGGTGCTTTCACATACAGTTGCATTTTTGGTGCATTTTTGGATGTGTTGTTTTGCAGAAATGTACTGCATTAATTGCTTTGCCTTTCTACACAAAAAACACATCTGAAAAAAGCGTCAATAACACGCCAAAAACGAACATGCATTTTTTATGCATTTTTCGGATGCATTTTTTTTGTGAAGACAGGCAAAGCAATTAATGCAGTACATTTCTGCACAAACAACCCATCCAAAAATGCACCAAAAACGCAACAAAAAATTGCGTTGTCTAAATGCACCCTTAGCCCATTTAATAATTTTATGAGTCACGTTACATGGTCAAATGGATAACATTGCAGTTCAAATAAGAACTTGTATGTTTTTTAGCAAAAAAGAAGTAGACATCATCTGTGGAAAGGAAGTTTGTCTTCTAGAACGTATGAAATGGAACAGATTTGCAACGGATTTGGAATTACTCTCATTTGCTTACAGACAATTCTCACTAATGGAACAGAATAAGAAAAGTGATAATACACCTCAAAAAAGTCTTTAGTATAAAAAAAAAAATACCTGACATTTAGCTTTTGAAGAGGATTATAGAAAAGTGCATGAATGTTCAGAAGAAATTGTATTATGTTTCACTGGATTGTAATTGAATTAATTAAATAGATTTTTAAATACCAGTATAGTTTAGCAGTTCATCGATCATAAAAACTGAAACATAAAGTACCATCATGTATTGCTTACTAATCTCATAAAAGCTCCATTGTTTTTTGTTAAACAGACCTGAATGCTGGAACATGTACCCCCATATGGTGGCATTATAAGGCAATTCATTTCTTATTTATTCCTGTCTGAGAGAGAAAGAAATGATCTCTGTTTCCCCAGTATGTAATTGGATTCATACAGATATATAATAGTAAACCCTTTATCCCTTAAGCCGAACGTCTGAAAAGTAGTTAATGACCAGAATTTTTTTAGTTTTTTCCTCCTTGTCTTTCAACAGTTGTAACTTTTTTATTTTTTTCAATTACGCAGTTGTATGAGGCCTCGTTTTATTTATAAGTTCACTTATAAATAATTGCAGAATTTATTTTTATTTTTTAAAATTTTTCTTTGTTTTTCTACATTTTGTTTTACACCATTCACATTTCACACTTAATAACTTGTTTGATTAATTCTAAAGGTTATTACGGTTGTGTGGATACCTAAAATGTGTAGTTTTTTTTTGTGTGTAATGTATGCACAATTATTTTTATTAAATATTTAGTTTTATTTTATAATTTATTTTTTTTATTTTTGAAAATTTTTTTATTTTTTTTTTACTTTTTTTTAAATCCCATGAAGAGTAACCGTTCTTTTTTTTTTTTTTTTTTTTTTTACACTTAGTAATGTTTAGCATATCATTATGCTATTTACATTGTAATCTGTTAAATCTACATGGGCATGATCGGGCAGCTCACAACTGGAGCATGGGTTCTTCACAGACAGCCTGGGGCTTCTGTTTAATATTAACTATGTAGGCTTCCTACCAATTACAGAATCTCAGAAATTGTGTGTTATTATAGAGAATAGCATTCAAATGGTGTTAAAGGGCTATTGCACAGTTTATGCCAAATGTCTGTGCTTGGCTATATTCAGAACTCCCATAGAAGTGAATAGACAGAGCCATGCATGTGTTGCTGCCTCTCCAATCATAGCAGCTGTGTCCCAAAGCAGAACAAAAATGGAACCTGCACTTAGTAGCATAATAGTAATTGGGAAATCTTCACCCTTCACCAGAGTACACAATGTACAACATGACACCGTAGAAATTGATGACCACTAAATACATTTAGAATTGGGAGTTTATAGTTTGTATAAATAATTCTTTGATAAGGGAAGAAAAAGTAAAAAGATTTAAGACCATATGTATGAAAACTGTCTAGGTGTAAGACTTTATTTGTTGCCCACAGCAACCAATCAGAGCTCAACTTTCATTTCATATAGTGCTCTGAAAAAATGAAAGCTGTGATTGGTTTCTATGGGCAACAAAGAAAGTCTTACACCTAGACAGTTTTCATAAATGAGGCCCACGTTTCTTAGGTCAGACCATTACAATTTAAATTGTTATGATTTCTTTTTTTATTCATATTACCTGATATATAATTGACTAAAACTCCTAGGTAGGGTATATACCTTTTAGTCATCTCTCTTTTTTCTGACTGCCTAAATTAGGGACCCTCTTGAGTCATACCTTTTCCAGTTTCTGTCTTCAGTTGTCACTACTCTTAACTATAATATTTAATCTCTCTCTTATGACATCTTTTGCTCCTCTTTTAAACGTGCTGTTACTATGCCTTTAACTACCAATTTGTCAACCTTTATCTCTAAACTCATGGAATTGTTGGTCTCGTGCGGACGGGGGGTTTGGGGCCCCCACGGGGGGAATGATCTGGGGGCCCCCCCCCTACTGTACATTAAAATTTTACCGGCCTCTCAGACTAAATGCGCCCTTTTACCAATAATACAGTGTGCAAAACGAACTGTATTGTGTAGTACATGTGTTTACCATTTTTCAGTCTAACATATCATAGGACACATGGTAAGTACTCCACCCATATCCCCCACCACTCAATACAATACCCCCCCCACCCACATACAATACCCCCCGCCACTTTCCTTGGTCACGCCCCCCACCTTATAAAAAAAACCCCAGAAGAAAGTAAAATGTGATCCTATCACAGGGTCAGGTGTTCCCTCACTCTTACAACCCAGGGACACATGTGCGCTGCCACTTACCCGCCCAAAAATAATTAAAAAAATATAGAGCCCACATAGCGGTCAACACCAGGCAGGTATAACCATAAACTGCCATAGGGGAAACCACAGGGTCAGACACCCCTCATTTAAAACCCTCAACACCGCCTATAGGACCCATAGGGCAGACACCAGCCGGGTATCCCTAAAAAACACCACCAAAAGGGGGGGACCACATAGGGTCAGACCCCAGCTCAGGTAATCTAAAAACCCCCATATGGAGACCACAAAGACGTCAACACCAGCTCAGGTATAACCTACAGCCCGCAATAGGACCACATAGAGGTCAGACACCAGCTCAGGTATAACCTAAAAAACCCCCCAATAGAGCCCACATAGGGTCAGACACCTGTAAGGTCACCATCACATTACAATATAAAAAATAACCCTTGTGTCAGGGATCCCCAGAGACATCTAGTTTCTCTTCTCTCATGAGTCGTTGATTCCCTTTTTTTTGCTTTGTTCCACACCGCCATGATGATTTGTCCCACCACAAGTCATCCCTGAAAAATTACCCCAAAAATATCTTGAATCCTCAATTTTCCGCATTTCTTTCCCTTTTCCCCACTTGTACAAACTACCCAGGGGTGAGAGAGGGGTACACGTACCCTAAGGGTTTGGGAGGGGGGGGGGGGCCCACAGGTAATAGATGGGCCCCATTTGGGTGGTAGCCCCCCGCTGGAAAAGTTGCTGGGCACCCCCCGGTGGGTTGGGTGGGTACTACCCCAAGGGGGGTGGTAAATAGCCCCCAGGGAGATAAAAGGCCCCCCGTTATGCAAGTTTATGGCTACAGTTGGTTGTGGACCCCCGTTATTAGGTGTAGGTAGGTGTTGGATCCCAATTATTAGGCTTTTTGGGAGGTGGTTTTCCCCCCGTTTAAGGGAACTGTAGGTATTAGGGTCCCCTTTAAATAGGCGCAAGCAGTTAGGGACCCCTTTAGGTACTTTTCAGACAGTTTGGGGTTCCTTTAGGTAGTTACAGACAGTTAGGGGGCTCCCTTAGGGAGTCTACGGGAGTTAGGGGCCTCCTTTAGGGAGTGGGCAGGAAGTCAGGGCCCCCCCTTTAGCTATGTGTAGGGTCAGAGCCCCCTTTTGGTTTAGGTAGCCAGGGCCCCCCTTGAGTAGGGCCCCGTAGGGAGCCAAACCCCCCTTGATCAGGCCCCCATTTTGGGGAGCCAGAACCCCCCTTGTATCGGGGCCCCCCGAGGTAGCCAGAAACCCCCCTTTTTAGTCAGGTCCCCTGTAGGGACCAGGACCCCCTTGTAGCATGGCCCCCCATAGGTAGCTGGGGCCCTCATGTGGTTTTAGGGCCCCCCCGGGGTAGTCGGGCCCCCCTTATTGCCAGAGCTCCCCGTAGGTAGCCAGGGCCCCCCCTTTTTTGTCAGGGGCCCCCCTGTAGGGAGCCCCGGGCCCCCCCTGTAGGTAGCCGGGTCCCCCGTAGGTAGCCAGGGCCCCAGTAAGTAGTCAGGGCCCCCCCTGTAGGGAGACGGGCCCCCCCGTAGGTAGCCAGGGCCCCCCCTAGTAGCCAGGGCCCCCCCGAGCCAAGGCCCCCCTTTTTTTGCCCGGGCACCCCTAGTAGCCAGCCCCCCCCCCCCCTTTTAGTCAGGGGGCCCCCCTTGTAATCGAGACCCCCTAGTACGTGTCCCCCCCCTAGCCAGAGCCCCCCCCCTTTTTACCATCTCCCCCCTAGTAGCCAGTTCCCCCCCTAGTAGCCGGGCCCCCCCCTTTTTAGCCAGGTCCCCCCGTAGCCCGGCCCCTTAACCCGTGTCCCCCCTTTGCCACGTCCCCACCCCGTAGCCGGGCCCCCTTAGCCAGTGTCCCCCAGTAGCCAAGCCCCCCCCTTTGCCAGTGTCCCCCTAGTAGCCAGGCCCCCTTAGCCAGTGTCCCCCCCAAATAGCAGGGGCCCCCCTTAGCCCCTGTCCCCCCATAGCCCCGGGCCCCCTTAGCCCGTGTCCCCCCATAGTAGCCAGGCCCCCCCCCCCCTAGTAGCCCGGGCGCCCCCCCGTAGCCAGTGTCCCCCCAAGTAGCCCGGCCCCCCCCCTTAAAGGTGTCCCCCCCAAAGTAGCCAGGGCCCCCCTTAGCATCCAGGGCCCCCTTAGCCCTCCCCCCCATAGTACCAGAGCCCCCCTTAGCCAGTGGGCCCCCCATAGACCAGGGGGCCCCCCTTTTCCAGTGTCCCCCCCCAGTAGCCAGGGGGCCCCCCTTTGCCGTGTCCCCCCCCATATAGCCCGAGCCCCCCTTTTTCCAGTGTCCCCCCATAGTACCAGAGCCCCCTTAGCCAAGGGGTTTCCCCCCCCCCCTAGTAGCCAGAGCCCCCCCCCCTTAGCCATTGTCCCCCCATATACCAGGGCCCCCCTTTGCCCGGTGCCCCCCCCTTTAGCAGGGGGCCCCCTTAGCCCGTGTCCCCCCATATAGCCAGACCCCCTTAGCCCTGTCCCCCCCCCTAGTAGCCAGGGCCCCCCCTTTGCCAGTGTCCCCCCCATAGTAGCCAGAGCCCCCCTTACCGTGTCCCCCCATAGTAGCCAGTGCCCCCCTTAACCCGTCCCCCCCAAATTGCAGGGCCCCCCTTAGCCCCGTGTCCCCCCCTAGTAGCCAGACCCCCCTGTAGGTAGTTTAAAAAAAAAAAAAAAAAAAAAAACAATCAATCACTTACCTTTTCTCCCCCTCCGGCTCCCCTCCGGGCAGTCCCCCGCTCCCTGCTGCCGCCGGCTCCTTTCTGCCCCCTGCATAGGCGGGCGGGGAAGTGACGTCACCGCTCCGCCTCAACGCAGTAGGGGCCCCGGGGGCCCGGGAGGTGAAGGCCTAGTGCGTTCACTGCCGGGGAGATCAGCGGAGCACAGCGCTAGTGGCGCTGTGCTCCGCTGACACCGGCGCCCCCGGGGGCCGGGGACGTTAGTCCCCCAAATCCGGGGGCCGGGGCTTGAGCGCCGGGACGCGGGTCCCCGGGCGTTTCAGTACCGGAAAACGCGGCGGGCCCCCCGGGGGCGACGGCCTGCCCCCGTGGCCCGCAGGGCTCGGGGGCCCCCCGGGGGATTCCCCCCGGGCCCCCGGCGGCCCAGTCCAGCCTGGGTTTGGGCTACTTACCTAATCAGCAAAATTTCCTGTGCCCATCAAAGACATTTACAGACTTTGCATTTGTATACGGTGGAAATCTTTTTTGCTGCTTTGATTATTTCTTTATTTCATTACTAATCACTAGTGTTGAGCGATTATTATCGACAAAGTTGAAATCAACGGGATTTACGTTTATCGATTTTTTAGATCACACGATATTTAGGTTAAAAATTTGCTAATCTATTAAAAATGCGCCATTTTTTTTGGTGCTTCCTGCATTTTTTGGGGGCCAGCAAAATTCACTTTCAGAATAGAGAGGGTGAAAAATGTGGGGGTGCGACGTCATGATGGGATGTGTATGTTGCGATTGGCTGCAAAAAAAACACATGACCTCGTTTTTCATGAAAAGCCCTTCCTGTTCATGATCATGTGGTCAGTATCCAAAACGTAGGACGGATCTCCTCTGTGCAAACAGTCAGCGAAATTATTCTATTTGTTCCCCGAGACAGCTCTATTTTTGCTGTGTCCTAGAACCAGTTAGATCAGAGATTTGCAGATTTTGGTTTAGGCAGAAAATTTTTTAAAAGGGCATCTACCCCTGTAAAGACGGGGGGGGGCGGGGGCCCGCGGGCAAACAAGAAAGCTCTTTTAAAGAATAAGGTATTGTATTGCAGACATTGCATAAATAGCTTTTTTTAACAGTTTAGGTTTAAATATTACTTGGGGTTTTGGGCAGCCTGAACCCATATT
>JAODAL010050844.1:0-27102 GCA_025379985.1 Phyllomedusa bahiana | reverse complement strand
ACCCCGGTTTTCAAAAATGCAAAAAATCGGGACGACCAATCACCTTGTTGAAATGAAAGATAGACAATTGCGACCCCAACCCTGGTCTTTTCCACAGAATTTGCTTGCGAGCGCTTCATCATGGACGAGGAGGAAGACGATGGGTAGTGTCAATACGGGTCCCGCCACAAAAAGGAGAGGGCGGTCGCAGAATCCGCTGATATGATTCCCCCACCACGGTCAGCGCAAACCCCGCTCCTCGCTTTTTCGCCGTCAAAAAGGCCCAGGACCTCTCAAGCCTGGCTTCAATTTGAAAGCCCGATTAAACCCACGAGTCAATCCGCCTTGCCGAAACGCATAAGTAACCAAAACCCTTAATGTTAACCACACCAAAAATGTCAGTCCATGCAGCGAATGAAATGAGTTGAAATGGGGGGAACACTTGGCCAAAAAACAGCCCGACCCAGGCCCCCAAACCACGTCACACCCTTGTCTCCCCCCCCTCCTCCCCACCACCAACGTTCCAGCTGCCCATGTCTCTCAGAGTCATGATCAGGGATCACCTCCGCTTCAGCCTTTCCCCCGTCCCCCAAGTACCACCATCACCACCAGAGACCCATCCCACCCCTTTTTCTTCCGCCAGTTTGATAGACCTGCACGCCATACAGCGGCAGTCTAGCAGCCATCCTTCCTTCTTCCAGGTTTGGGAGCAGAAGAATACTTTACCCAAACCATCCCCCAAAACCAAAAGCCTGAATGTCGCAATTGCCAGGGTTTTGGCCCTTGGGAAAAATTTTCCTTTCCGTCTGGTGGACACAGAATGGTTCCGCCACGTCATGGCCCTTGCCTTCCCCCAATACCCAATGCCGGGGCAGGCATTTTTGCAGAAAAGCCGTCCCTGCCCTGGCCAGCCAGTGTCATCTAAAATTTCAAGCGCATTGTCTGCATCTGTGGCCGAAAAGTCCATCTGACCACCACACATGGACTAGTAAGCACGGCCAAAGGGCCGCTATATCTCTGGACAGCTCACTGGGTAGCTGGGTGGATGTCCTGGGGTTACGGTGCTCTCCCGGCTCGCGCACACTCTTCAAAACCGCAGGATGGTGCAGGGCTCTTTCCCCCAAGGTCCTCTGGTGGCATCACGTGCCCAGAGAAACCAAGCCGTTTTGAAATAATCTGCTTGGAGACCGTCCCCACACAGGGCAGGGGCTGTGGACGGCTCTCCGCACGAGACCGAGCGCTGGCTGGGTGACAAAAACCTGTGTCCAGGCAAGGGGGGTCGATAACGGGCGAAATCTGCTGGGCCCCCTTAAGATCGGTAGGCTTGGGCACATTTTCCCTGGTCGCCAGAAATTTTCTAAAGAGTACCCGGGTCTGGACTGCCTTGCTGAAGAAGGCTCGAGGTCTGAGTTCGCACTTCCGCCGTTCGCACCCTGCTTCATCCCGCCTGGCTGCTTGCAGCGTCAGCTCGGGCCCCCCCGTCAACCGCTCATTGTTGACGTGGCAACACGCTGGAATTCCACCCTCCCACATGCTCCAGCGATTGTGGCAGCAGCGCAATGCCATTACGCAGTACGAAGTGACACATTGGCCTGACAAGCACGGGGCGGACCTCGGGGTGTTGAGCCACCGAGAGTGGGGGCCCAGATGAAAGAGCTCTGAAACCTCCTTGCCAGTTTTTGGAAGAACCCCCAAAATGGCATGGGGAAACAATCCCTTGTCCCCAGAGCATTGGGGGTTATTTTATTTCTGGAACGATTTTTGGGACACTCTGAAACAACATTCCCCCCAGCGACGGAGGGGGAAAACAGACACAGATGGGGACAGGGAGCCTTTCTTCCGTAAAAACCACAAGGCCCACAGTTTCACAATTTCATGGGCCCTTCTTTAGGCAGGGGTTTCCCGGGGTCCAGAGCAAGGCAAGGTGGCCATCACCCCGGGGTCCCTCATCTCAGGCAAGTTGGGGCTGGTTGAAGCTGTCCGGAGGGAGGGGGAGGAGGAGGGGGAGGTTTTTCCCTAGACCCGATTTATCGACGCCCTTGCCTTGGAAAAGGTTGGGGCGAATTTGAGGGGGGAGGAAAAGATGAGGAAATCATTTTTGCAGGCCCCCGACCCAGCGGGGGGGGAAATAAAAGGCTCCATCTCTAAACATGGGCTTGGATCCCTCCTTTTTCCTCCAACTTTAACCCGCTTTAAAGGGCCCAACAAAATGAACAACAGTTACTGGGGGCCACCCCCCTTTGGACCCCCGGGTACAAAAAAAAACTCACCCTTTCCTTCCCCCAAACCCCAAAGGGGGGGAGAGAAAAATTTGCGGGAAAGGGAGAACGGGCTGTTTGGATAAAAACTGGAACATCTGTTGCTCTGCTTCACGTTTTTCAAAGTCACGGGGGGACAAACGCCAGTGATTGACAGCTTTATAGGCCAAGAAACCATCTTTATTTCCCACCTAAACCAAAACGCATGCAATGCGGGCACACATACAACACCCCAGATCCCAGCTTAAAATCATGGTGCCGACAAACTGCGTCCAACCCCGGGGATGTTTTTGTATTTTTTCCGGGCCCCAAATTAACTCCTGGGAAATCCAAAATGGACGAATGGCCCAAGCGGGCTCTCCACCCAAAAAAGGGTTTTTTTCCTGCCCAGCAGCCACGTCATATCTGAGGGGAAACCTTCAGCCCCAGCTGGAGGAGTCTTTTACAGACAAACGCATCCGTTTTTCCCCACGGGAAAATTGGATCGTTTGACTTTAAACAAGAAAACGGGCATGGATCTCTGATGATTTGGGGCCCCAAATTTTAACCGGGGTCCACCGATTAGTTGCCGGTCACTTCACATTCCCCCCAAAACCCCAGGAAAAATTGGTCCCCTTGAAAAACAAATTTTTAAAAGGGTTTCATTTTTTTACTGCAATTTTTTTTTCTCATTTCCCAACATTCTTTTTAAACTGGTTTTGCTGTGAGGAGGGGGGAAAAGACCCCAAGGTTTTTCGTAAAAAACCCATATCCATTTACTCACTAAATTTTTTATAATTTTTCGCATTGTCAATGGTTTTGGGGTAAAGTTGCCTCAAAATTTTTTAACAGGGGCTGAGAATCAAATTTAAAATTTTTTTTGGGGTATGTTGCGTGAGATACAGAAAAAATTAGGGCCTTTGGAAATAAATGGGGTTTTTAAAAGTGGCATTTTTTCCCCCTCAAAATTTTTTTAAACAGGGGCTAGAAGTCATTTTTTTAAAATTTTTTTTTGGGTCATGCTCCCTTTGAAATGCACAATACTACGGGCCTATTCAAAAAAATGTTTTTTTTCTAATAGACTTTTGTTTTTCCACTTTTGTTAAAATTTGGCTCAGGGGCCCGGGTTTTGTTTTTTTGGGGGGGCTTTTTGGGCTGTGACATGCACATACAAACGGGCCCTATTATAAAAATATTTTTGTTTCTAACAAAAATTTGTTCTTCAAATTGTCCAAATTTGGCCAAGGGCCCTGTTTGGAATTTTGGAGGCTTTTGGGCTGTACATCAGTTAAACTACGGGTCCTTTTAAATAAAATTTTTTTTCCCCAACAGCATTTTTATTTCAAAATTGTCAAGAGTGGCCCCAAGGGTGTGTGCTTCAAAACAGGAATAGGTGGGACCCTTTTAAAGGACACTTCCAAAATATTTGGGTTTTTGCAAACCCTTTAACATAGAAATCAACCCCTTATTGAGACAACCCTTTTTAAAAAAAAAATTTAAAAAAAAGAAAACCCAAAGAAAAATGGGGGGGAAAAAAAAAATTCCACCCTTTTTTAAAAAAAAGGTTTTTTCCCAAGAATTAAACTACTAAAAAACTTGCATGAAACAAAATACCCTTTTAAAAAAATTCCTTGCCCAATTGGGTTTTTCAGAGGACATGGAAAAGGAGCCGGACAGAAAACAAGCCCAGAGCCATTTCCTCCAGCACTTTGAGTAAAATGAGAAAAAAGAATGCCAAAAAAAAGGGGCACCGGGGTAACAAGCGTTAACCCCCAAAATTTCCCAAAGTAACCCAAAAAGGGTTCCGCACCATACGGGGGCAAGCCTCCCCGGGTCTTAAACTGGTACGAGGAAGGTTTGGAGTTCTCACAATTCCGCTTCCGCACTCTGTTTCAGCAGACAGTTTTCTTTCCCTCCCTCATCAGGAAATTTAACCTCGTGTTAATAATGCCCGGGCCCGGGCCCGGCCCCTCCCCGCACCCACTGAAACACTGGCCCGGGCATAAATGTCCCGGGACAGGATAGTAAATTTCCAGCGAAACTAAAATGGTTTTAAAGACCCCTTTTTCCGGCATTTTTTAAATCTGGGGGTCATCGGGTTTTGGGGCTCATGCTTACCCGGACGGGTATTTTTTAATATCCTTCAACTAAAAGGGGGGTTGAAAGACTTTTTTTTTTTCCGGGCACTTTTAATGGGGGGCCCAACGGGTTTTAAAATGGCCCATACGGGGCCCCGGGACATTCCCTTTTAAATTCCCGGGTTAAACCCAAAAAAAAGGGTGGTTGAAAGACCCCTTTTTTCCGGCATTTTTTTAACCCTGTGGGTCAGACAGGTTTAAGGTCATGCGGGGTCCGGGCCCAGGTTTGTCAAGGGCCTTTCAACTAAAATGGTGGCCCAAAGACTACTTTTTTTCCCCACTTTTTAATCGGGGGTCATGCGGGTTTTTTTTAGGGTCATCTGCGTTCCAGGACAGGGAAAATTAAAGGGTCCATTTCAAGAAAAAATGGTTCAAAAAATTCTGCCCTTTGGCACTTTTTTAATTTGTGGATAAACAGGTTTAAGGTAAAGTTTGGTAAAAAGACAGGGATATGAATGGTGTTACTTTTTTTCTGGGTTTTTATAGCCAAAGGGGTTGTCCCTAAGTGAGCAGGTTCCTTTTGACTGTTGGGGGTTTTTTTAAATTTCCACTTCTCCAGCCCTTTTTGGGTTGAAAAAAGGGGTTTTGTTGCTCCCCCCTTGACTTTAATGGCCCAAGGGAGAAAAGGGATATCGACAACCCAAAAACCTTATCGATGGTGGCCGACTATCGACTATCGCCCGATGTCGATAGCCAACGTAATCGCTCAACACTAGTGTTCTTGTTTTTCACTTTGATGACATATTGATAGGATATGCCATAGTGTAACACCTATCTCGCGAACGGACCCCCAAAAGTCTAGGTTCAGAAGAGAGAGCTGGGTACAGTCGAACGTACCAAGTATAGATAGATACACACGTGGACAGAATTATTGCTTTCCTTCTGTTAATAAAAGAAAAACCCACAATAGTCACTGAAATAATCTTTTTAAGGGGTATCATCAGTTTTATGCAGGACAGATTTCGTTTTTTTTGTTTTTTTTTGAGTTGAACCACAATTCAAAAGCTATATCTGACTTTGTAGTTGATTTTCAGTAAATTTTAACTTATTATTAATTTTGACAGTTTCAAGTTATTTTGCGCAGATGTGTAGATGGAGAGATAGATAGATAGATAGATAGATAGATAGATAGATAGATAGATAGATAGATAGATAGATAGATAGATAGATTCCAGTATTTTGGGTGCCAGATGGGCCTCAAGCACGCCTTAGACTGAATATTTAGATGCATGGATTAGGCAGGGAAAGAAATCAAATCTGTAGAGAAATAGATAAAATATAAAATAGCAAATCCTGAAATAATAAACTTTTTTTTTTTTTACTTTTATTTACTTTTTCAATATTTACTATGTTAATTACATGGTTAACTGAACTATTTGGAATGGTTCTAACTAACCAAACTTGAGCAGGTCTAAAGTGATAACAATATCCCTTTTTTCAATAATGCCAACACTGCATATGTAACACAATATCCAAGAGGGGCTTTGTCTGTGAACTTTGTGCAGTTTATCTGGCGTTTGCCCTTAACAGAAACACAATCTAACAGGGCAATAACACTTCAAATGAATAGAGACAATCGCTTCATTCCTCTGTAATCTCTTCTAATTGAAGTGACCTTGTATGAGGTCTGGTTACAAAGACTTTTTTTACCTTTCTTAAATTTGCTAATCAACATTCTATTTTTGTAACCACCAGTGAAACTTCTTTTTTTTGGAAGTTTGGATAAACCCCTTTGTATGTAATCTTTTTTCTATGGACTCTGAAAATGTCCTTTTTTAAAAATAAAGCTATTTTTAAATCAGAACCAAAAACTTTACAACCAAACCCTCTTGTGTGAGGATCTGTTTAAATGCTATAGTTACAACGTTTTTTTTCAGACTATAAGATCCACTTTTTTTTCCTCCAAATTTGGGGGGAAGGGAATGGATGTGCTGCTTATATAAATTAAATTTCAGGGGCAGAATGGAAGGGAGCAATGCTGGGGGACTCCCAGCTTTAAACCCGCGGGTTTCCCGAAATCCCCGCACCCACCCGCCCCGACAAATACTTTTCATAAACCACACCCGACACGCACGGGATGGACTGCTCCATCCGCGTCAACCTTTTAATGGCACACGCCCCTCCAGAAACCCCCGCAAAAAATTGCAAAGGGATCTTGCTAGGGCAGCGGGAACCTCATGCAGGCTTCTTAGCTCCCAAATGTAGACATGTTACCCCCTCCACGGGGGTGTAATAAAATAATAAAATAAATTACGCAAAAATATACTGGCAATAGAAAAAGGGGTTTGGGCTCCAAAATGTCTGCATCCTAAGGGGACTAATTTTTAAGTAAAAAATAAAAAAAAAAAAGAAAAATAAAAACTTTTAAAACACCCTTTTTGCCGTTTTTTCAAATAAAAAAGTTTCACAAAACCCACATCCTAAAATCTAGTCCAAAATCCAAAAACCTAGAAAAAAAAAAATTCAAAACGCCAAAATTTAGTTTTCTTTGGGCAATCTACCCCCAAAAATTGGGGAAAAAAAAACAAAAAGTCCTGTTCCCCAAATAAAACTTACACTTTACCCCCAAATTTTGTTTTTTTTTTTTCCCCATTTTCCTTCTCTAAAAAATAGGGCGTTTAAGTCCATGACCCCTTTTGTCCCCCAAAAAAAAAAGGTACTTATAAATTCTGTATTTCCACTTAAACCTGATGTTATTTTAACTTTTTTTTTTACTTTTTACTGCGATGTTACGCTAAAAATGTTTTACCTGCCCTATTTGGGAAGGGGAACAGCTTAAATTTAGCACATAAACCTTCCCCTTTTTCAATAAAAAAAGGAAACCTAAGTACTTTCTCTAATTACTTTTATGAAAACCAATTTAATGAAAATTCTTCGAGGATTTCAAGAAATATTTGTCACTCGTGGCTGTCCTCCACCAAACGGGATGGTTTCGCCAAAATATTTTCCCAATGAGGGTCCATCCCAACAGACTAAAAAAACTTTTTCTCTGCACATCCAAAGCATTTTTTGAAAAAACTAACATAGGGCACACTGGTAAGGAAATAACATACATCTATTCCAAATATCATGGCACACAAAAACAAAGTAAAAATCAAGGCATAAAAAAAATTTTTTGAAAATTTTTACTGCTAATTAAAAGAAAACCTGGATTCTTATTCACATTTTGATCAAAAATGTTTAACTACCCCAAATTTGGGTCAAGGGATCCCGCACAGGGGATTCCTAACACAAAATTTTACCCCCTCTAGAGCCTGTTTCAAATAAACATCTCAGGGAGTGAAAAGAACTTGCACAAAAAACCCCCACTGTTTTAAAAGAGGGAGGGGGTGCAACACCAAAGAGGGTGCCCCTCCCCATACAGCTACAAAAAACTTTATTTTCTCTGCACATCCAAAAGCTTTTTTGAAAAAAAAATTTAAACATAGGGGCACCTAGCAAGGGAATAACAAAATCTATTACAAATAACAGCGGCAACAAAAACTAAATAAAACATAAAGCATATAGGAATTTTTGAAAATGCATTAGTGCTAATGAAATATGAAAACCTGGGATTCTTAGGGCTTGTTCACACGATGTTTTTGTGATCCGTTTTATGGATCCGTTTTACGGATCCGCAAAATGGATCTAACAATTGTCAGTGATTAACATTGCTTCAATGGCAAAAGCGCATCGCTGTTCACATGAGTGATCCCCGGGATGCGCTATTCGCGATCCACTTTCGGATCCGTTTTAAAATTGACATGTAAATTTCCCTTCTTACGTTTTACGCAAGAGAAATCCCCAAAGAAAATAATGGAGTGCGCTTTTGGCATCCCGAAAGCGATCCAAAAGCGCAGCATACTTTTGGGGTGCGTTTGGATCCGCTTTCGATGCCAAAAACCCATCCCTAAAACGCATAGGATTTAAATTAAATATAAAATTTGAATATTATGTTTGGGTTATATTTTGTATCATTTTAAATAGGGGGCTAATTTTTTCTGATTGCAATGTGCTATTGGAAAATACCTTCACTCTACATGGGTAAAGGAGAGGAGGTAATGTCAGTCCCACAGCCCCAGCATACCCCCGGATTGCACATGGATGTCGGGTCTGAGTTGAAAACAAATTTGTTGATTTAAAAAAAAAAAAATAGGGGGGGGGGGGCGGGTTCTGAAATCATAGGTGTATCTATGGAACGCCCGATCCGTCAGCAAAAAAACTCACTGCTGTTCATGACCTTTTTCCCCTCCAACACCCTCAACCTGCTGGCCTCACACAGAAAGATGGCTCCAGCAATCTGACACCGCTTCCCTTGCCGCTCTCACCTATGGTGGGCTACACTAAACCCACACCCCAGAACCTGAAACAGGCCGGGTGGAGGTTGGCATACTTCTCTCTCCACACTGCACTACCAGGTCCTTCCTCTCCTGCACCCTCCCTCACTTTCCCTCCTTTGAGGCCACACCCCTCAGACTCTTTCAAGAAACCAATTTCCATCAGAGTCGCAGTTGTCTACAGACCCCCCCGGCCCCTCCCCGCCGGGTTCTGGATCATTTTGCCGCCTGGCTCCCACACTTCCTCTCTTCTGAAATGCCCACTCTCATCTTGGTGATTTCAACATCCCCATTGATGACCCCATGTCTCCTTCTGCCTCAAAAAAAGTTTTCTTTCATTAACCTCCTCTCATGGCCTCTCGCAGTTTACTGACTTCCCAACCCACAAGGATGGGAACTCTCTGGATCTGGTCTTCTGTCATCTTTCCTCAATTTTTCTAACTTCACAAATTTTTTCTTTAAGCTCTCTCTGACCACAATTTTATCTCCTTCATTATCACTAATTCTCAGCCTTCTCGGGAAAAAACCTGCCCATCATCCATACAAAAATATCCGCTCCTTAATACTCAGAACTCACAGACACCATACAGTCCCTAAACTGCCCCCAATCTCCTCCCTCTCCTGTCCAGACCAGCTGTCAAACGTTACAATGAAACTCTCGCAACCACCCTGGACGTGTTGGCCCACTCACACACCGCACCACCAGAGACAGATGCCCGCTGCCTTGGGCACACACCTCAGACTCGTTTTCTCCAACGATGTTCCAGGTGGGGCTGAGCGGATGTGGAGAAAGTCAAAGCACCTGCAGACTTTCTCCACTAAAAATTCATTGCTCAGGACTTATCAATGGCCCTTTCCCACTGCACCAAACAAAAATATTTCACCTCCCTCATCTCCACACTACACAATGAACCCAAAAGCCTCTTGACACCTTCCACTCCGCCCTAAGGCCTAAAGCCAGGCTCCGGTCACGACCTCTGTGCTGAAGACCTGGACACTCACTCAAAGACAAAATTGGAAAATATCCGGCCAAAACATCACATAAACAATCCCCAAATAATACCCATCCTGACCCTCCCCGCACGTCCACTAAACAACTCGCAGCCCTTGACCCGACGACAGAGGAAGAAGTTTCCAGGCTCTCCTGTCTGCTCGTCCCCCCACCTGCTCTACTGACCCCATTCCATCCCACCTCGTCCAGTCTATTTCTCCCAGCTGTCCTCTCTCACCTTATTTGCTATCTGTAACCTCTCTCTCTCCACTTGGATTTTTCCATCTCCTTCAAACACGCCATCATAACCCCTTTACTAAAAAAGCCTCTCTGGACCTGTCCTGTGCTGATAACTACCGACCATTTCTCTAACTGCCCTTCATCTCTAATCTCCTGGAACGCTTGGTCTACTCTCGCCTAATCCGCTACTTCTCTGCTAACTCTCTTCTTGACCCCTCCAATCAGGTTTCCGCACCCTACACTCCAACGGAAACTGGCTTAGTTAAGTCTCAAATGACCTCCTAACAGCAAAATCTCAGGGTAACTACTCATTGTTGCTTCTCTTGGATCTCTCTGCGCATTTGACACTGTGGATCAAACCCAAATTCTCCTCAGCATGCTCAGCGCCATTGGCCTCCAGGACATCGCTCTCGCTTGGGTTTTCATCTTACCTGTCTGATCACTCCTTCATGTCTCATTTTCTTGGTTCGACCCTCCTCTTCCTCTCCTCTTGCTGTGGAGTTCCCTCAGGATCAGTTCTAGGTCCTCTCCTCTTTTCATGTACACAGCCCCCATTGGGCAAACCATCAGAGATTTGGCTTCCAGTCCATCTCATGTGGATGACACCCAATTATACACCTCCTCCCGGACATCATCCAGCCTTGCTACAAAACACCAGTGACTGTCTGTCCGCTGTCTTTGACATCATGTCCTCTCTCCATCTGAAACTAAAACCTCACTAAGACTGAACTTCTGTATTTCCGCCATCTACTAACCAACCCCCCCTGCTATTTCTGTTTCTGTAGGTGTAAACCACCATTTCTCCTAGGCAGCAGGCCCGCTGTCTAGGGTTTTATTTGATTCTGATCTGACCTTCTCCCCATATATCCAATCCCTTGCCGCTCCTTTCACCTGCACCTCAAGAATCTCCAAAATCCGTCCATTTTTTCACTGTGGAAACGACTCAAACTCTCATTACTGCCTTATTCTTTTTCGTCTTGACTAACTGCAACTCCTTGCCTTATCGTCTCCCTCTCTGCAAACTCTCCCCTCTCCAATCTGTCCAGAATGCAGCAGCCAGGCTTGTCTTCTCTCCCAGCCGCTATACTGATGCCCCTACCCTGTTCAGTCACTGCACTGGTTGCCCATCCTTTCAGGATACAGTATAAAACTCAGCACTCTCACCCAAAAGCTCTCCACAGCGCTGCTACCCCTACATCTCATCCCCAGTCTCTGTCTACCGCCCTACCCGTGCTCTCCGCTCTGCTGATGATATCAGACTACATTCCTCAATCATCGAACCTCCCATGCCCGCCCCACAAGATTTCACACGTGCCGGCACCAATTCTCTGGAATATGCTACCGCGGGCGATCAGGCACATTTAAAAACCCTCACATTTTAAGAGGGCCCTGAAAATACATCTTCTCGGTCTGGCCCACCAAGATCCCTAACTGCTATCACACACATCTGTCACTCCCTGCACTTGGCACTCACAGCACTTATCTGTATATAGATTACTGTCAGGGTGGCAGGTTCTCCATTTTTCATGTAAACCACCCCCTAATTTTTTAAACATGGCTGGACCATTGTAAACTTGGCATCTTCTTACCGTATGTTTCACCCATACACCCTAATAGATTGTAAGCTCTCACGAGCAGGCCCTCCACCAACTTGTGTCTCATTTGTAAGTACTATTAATGTGTAATGACTGGTGTTTACCCTTGAATTTGTAAAGTGCTGCGGAATATGTTGGCGCTATAGAAATAAAGATTATTATTATTATTATTATTATTATATGTACAGTTGATTGTCACTAGGTAAAAAAGGGTTTTATCGTGGTCATTCATAGGTTATATTATATTTAAATTGCAGTTTGAATAGTTGATTTAAAAAAAGCATTTAAAAAAACGGATCCAAAAAACGGATCCGTAAAACGCATGCAAAACGCATCCAATACGCATCTAAAAAAGGATCAGCTGTTGCGTTTTCTGCTTTTTGGATGCAGTTTGAATCCAGTTTTCGCAGGTTAAAAACGGAATCCGTAAAACACATCCAAAACGGATCCAAAACGTCGTGTGAACAAGCCCTTAGTTCACAGTTTTGATCAAAAATGTTTAAGCTCACCTCCCAATTGCGTCAAGGGGATCCCAGCACAGGTGAGTTCCTAACACTAAAATGTTACCCTCTAGGAGCCTGTTCAGACTACAACATCTCAGGGGTTGAAAAGAACTTTCTACTGAATAACCCTGCACTGGTTAAAAGAGGTAGGCGGAGTGCAACGAGGCAAAGAGGCTGCCACTCCACATACAGACTACAAAAACTTTATTTGACTCTGCACATCCAAAAGCAAATTTTTTTTTAAAAACATAAGCATAGGTGCACACTGGCAAGGCAATAACATACAAACTATTCCAAAAATCATGGCACACTAAAAACTAAGAATCCAGGTTTTCATATTCATTAGCGTAAAGCATTTTCAAAAATTCCTATATGGGCCCTTTTAAAGTTTACTTAGTTTTTTAGTGTGCCACTGATATTTGGAATAGATGTATGTTATTGCCTTACCAGTGTGCACCAGTGTGAGCCAATGAGGAGTGGCAGCCTCATTGGCTCGTTGCACTCCGCCTACCTCTTTTAAACCTGTGCAGGGTTATTCAGTAGCAAGTTCTTTTCACTCCCGGAGATGTTGTAGTCTGAACAGGCTCCTAGAGGGGTAACATTTTAGTGTTAGGAACTCAAACCCTTTCTGGGATCCCCTTGACGCTATTGGGAGGTGAGCTTAAACATTTTTGATCAAAACTATGAACTTAGAATCCCAGGTTTTCATATTTCATTAGAAGTAATGCATTTTCAAAAATTCCTATATGCCTTTGATGTTTTACTTAGTTTTTAGTATGCTACTGATATTTGGAATAGATGTATGTTATTGCCTTGCCAGTGTGCACCTATGCTTACGTTTTTTTCAAAAAATGCTTTTGGATGTGCAGAGTCAAATAAAGCTTTTTATATAATTTCTGACATACATCATAGTAAATATGTTGGACCACTGGAAGCAATACACCTACATTTTTTTCCAAAAACAGCAACAGCAGCATAAAACAACTAAAATGTTGCACATTTTTTGAAAACTAATCTTGTACAAAAATAAAAAAAAATTAGTATGCAGGAAAACTGGCATGTAGAGTCAAATAAATCCATCCATTCTTTGAATTACCGATCTTACCCTGTTTGAAAATCCACTAGCATTCTTTATAGAGACCGTATGTAATATATGACAAATATATAAAATCCATCTTGATAAAACCAACTGTAACGGTATGTTCACGCACTGGATTTGGACTCTGATTCTGGGGGTGGATTCAGCTCTAAGGGTATGTTTACACGGATTAATTTTGGCGCGTATTTCGGTGCGTATTTGCGCTCTAATATGGGAATCCATAGTTCTCATAGAGAACTGTGGATTACGCCTCCTCTCCCCGCTTGTACGTGCATATTAGCGCGAGCTCCCAAAACACATGATGTACTGCGGCCCGTACGGTATGTGCCGCAGTACATCGTGTGAACATACCCTAAGGGAGACACGTTTGAAGGAAAGTGCTTCGAAGTGAATTGTCGAGTCTCGTTTTCAGTGTATAATGCATGAATGAAAGTGGGTTTTGTGTGTTCATAAATGCAGTCTAAAATTCGACGCACTTGCCTATGTGTTAGGCGCAGCATGAAACTTAGGCGCATTAGTAATGCGCCTAACATGTATAAAGGCGTAGATAGGTTGAAAATAAAAGAAAAGTCATTAGAATAGCATGTCAGTGAATAGAAACTATAGTACTGATCTTGCTTGCTGTGCCACAGGTCCCAGCCAGACCTGTGGTGTGCTGACTTTTACTGTACATAGAATAAAGGGTGAGAGCAGCAAAAATATAATTCAAATTTAATGTACTAAAAATTAAAAATTTTAAAATCTGAACAACAACATCAGTGGATTATTTAATGTAAAACTAGTTATAGATTCAATTAAATTTAAATACATTTTATAAGAGATATTTTTATATTTTTGGGATATTATATATTTTTATATCAATTTTATATGATAACACTTTTTATTAAATTTAAATAATTTAGTTTTATATAGTTTGATAATTATCAGAAACTACTTTTTATTATTGCACTGGTGTAAGTTGAGAAATAATGAACATTTTTTGCCCTAATAGGAAATCTAGCTCCACTTCGACCCCTCAGGCTCAGGCAGACCACATTAAAATAGATCTGCCTGTTCGAGCAGTAATGCGCCTAGTTTTGCCGAACCACATTCATATCTGTCTAATAACATGAGAGTGGTGCAACGCCCCAAGAACGCCCCCTCATTTTAGGCGCATTAGAAAGTGTTGAGTTTTACGAACAATGTGCCTAACACGTTCATTAGGTGTATTAGACATCATAGCTGGCTCAGTTAGGTGCATTGTATGCCAAAAAAGGGTGAGAAACCCGAGCATACATGTCTCCCTAAACCTGCCTCAGAACAGAATCAGCCGCCGACGACGTTGATTTTGCGCAAGTATTTTCGGCACGTACTGTAAGCGCCAAAAATAGAATTGACATGTCAATTCTTTGCAATGTATTACACGCAGACCATTACTAATCCACCTAGGACATTCACCATCACTTACTCGTCAGAATTTAGCGCCTACAAGAATTTCCAACAAGGAAACTATACTCTTTCAGTGCTGGAAATCCGTCATGTGAACGTACCCTAAGAGGGGAAATATTTCTTTTTATATCACTGCATGTCCTCAACCAGAAAATGTAACAATATTTTATTTGCGCCTCAATTTCTGCAGTAATCGTACACTAAGTTACCTCTACAATGCCCATTCTGAAAGATTAGCATTTGTCATTTGGTAGCATACTGTATTTTGTATGCAACTGAATTCCTACAACTCTAACAAAAAAACCTTAGGCATTATACATTTTATTGCAAATGTCTGCGTACAGTAGATAGTTCCTGAAAACAACTTCTTTTTTAAAAGCATAGCCTTGAGCAAATCCTAAAAATTAGCTTTCCCACCTTGCTGCAGTTTTTTCTTGCTTTTGTCCAGAGTTAGAATATTTCCGGAAGAGTTCCACACTTTAATATCTCTTGACCCCCATTACTGGCCTTTGCCTTTAGCCAAAGGCTGTAATTATGACTTGCAGTAGCAGACATGGACATGATTAGTTAAATTGTCGAAAGAATCTCCCAACAACCAGTAATCAGGGAATAACAACGTTGTACTAAGTTGTATAAATATTTGACTTTTATTTTTCCTACTAGTATTTCAGTTTTGAGTGATTTTTTATGGTTTCAAATATTCAATAGTTTGTAGAACATTTATTTGTGTAAGTAATCAGACATTGTTATCGTGCTATCGGTACTATCAGGAATTAAAGTAATTTGAAACGTTGATTATTCCTTGACACCTTATAGAAACATATTGAAACTTACAAAGATGAATCGGAAAGGATATTGGGAAACAAGTTCATTGCATGAGAAAATACGATATCCTGTGACCTGGAAGATTCTGGCTTAGCTCCTGTGCACTGTCCAATAGGTCATCACCTTACACAAATGCCATACGGTCAGTTGGTCTGCAGTTTTTTGCACACAGGGTCTGATGTAAGCAGCAGCAGGAGTATATGATTCCAGGTGCAGCATGAGTTTGTTATTCTGGTTCACCCCTAGAGTAGTGATGTCCAACCTGTGTCGTAGCAGCTGTTGTCAAACTAGCTTTCAAATAGCTGGGGAGCCATAGGTTTGAGACCCCTGCCCTGGAGCCCTAGAGCATGTCTGGGATATCCTCTACTATAGTATTTAGAGGAAATAGCATATTCTTCATGTTATTTAATAAGCTACCTTAAAATAGACAGTAAGGTTTAGAAATAGAGAGAGTTATTGACGACTCCCTTTAAGAACTAAAACCCTTCTTTTTTAGTCAAAAAGTGTAAAAGTTGCGTGTTACTTTTGAATAGAAAATCCAAGCATTGACCATTGAATGTACATAGCTAGTAAATATATATAGGTCAGCAACAAAATTTCTCTAGTTAAGTCTTTATGAGATTGTACCTTTCTTTTACTTCTTTTTAGGAAAATCACTGCCTTGGGAATATTGGGATGGGTTCTTACCCTTACATTGAAACTGCACACCTGTCTCTAGGCTGGTCCCATACTTACTTCTTTGTTCTTTTATTTGTGGATGTAGCAGAGTTTATCTCAGTGCACCATGGTATCTGTTTTTAGATCCCAACAAACAGCCCAAACTTAGGGAGACATGTATGATCGGGTTTTTCACCCTTTTCTGGTGTTAAATGCGCCAAAGTGAGTCGGCTACATTGTCTAATGCGCCTAATGAATGTGTTGGCATGTTGGCATTCATGGTTCCCTAAATAAACTGTAGCTCCTCACAGCCAGCAGCACTCATGCAGCCCCAAACCATGACACTCCCACTACCATGCTAGACTGTAGGCAAGACACACTTGTCTTTGCACTTTTCATCTGTTTGCCACTACACAACTTGACACCATCTGAACCAAATAAGTTTATCTTGGACTCATCAGACCACAGGACAATGTTCCAGTAATCTGTATACTTATTGTGCTTGTCTTCAGCAAATTGTTTATGGGGTTTCTTGTGCATCATCTTTAAAAGAAGCTTCCTTCTGGGACAACAGCCATGCAGACTAATTTGATGCAGTGTGCAACGTATGGTCTGAGCACTGACAGGCTTACCTCCAACCTCTTTAACTTCTAAAGCAATGCTGGCAACACTCATATGTCTGCTTTGAAAAGACAATCTCTGGATATGAGCATGTGCAGTCAACTTCTTTGGTCGATCATGGCAAGGTCTGTTCTGAGTGGAACCTGTTTTGCTAAACCACTGCATGGTCTTGGCCACTGTGTTGCAGCTCAGTTTCAGGGTGTTGGTAATCTTCCCATAGCCTAGGTCATCGTTGTGTAGAGCAACAATTCTTTATTTCAGATGCTCAGACAGTACTTTGCCATGAGTTGCAATGATGAATTTCTAGTGACTAGTATGTGAGTTGGATAACACACCTGCTCTGTATTCACATTTGAGACCCTGTAACACTAACAAGTCATATGACACTGTGAAAGGAAAATGGCAAATAGGACACATTTGTCACGAGTTGCGCTGCAGCCCGCAGTTCGGGCTGCGGGCGCACTCGGTCCCTGGAGTCCAGCCCTTGCGCCCGTAGCGAGCGGTCCGTGGCCGCACTCGCTCATTCGGGCGCAGCCACTTACCCAGCCACACTCCTGCTTCCCCGCGCCTGTCTGCCGGCCGGTGCGCTTGGCCCCGCTCCTTAGGGCGCGTGCGCGCCGGCTCTCCTAGATTTAAAGGGCTAGCGTGCCAGTAATTGGCTGATGCCGGCCGCTGACCCTATATATTGCTCCACCTTCCGGAAGCACTTTGCCAAATCCATAGTTCCCATACCTATGCAAGGAAGCCTTTTCTATGTTCCGGTTGCCATTTCCGTGTACCAGTCCCTCCGGCTAACGTTCTTCGACCACGAACCTTCGCTGCCTGCCCTGACCTTCTGGCCCATCCCCGACTATGAGTTTGCCTGCCGATTCTGCTCTACGCGGCACCTCGGCTACCACCGCAAGCAAGTCACATCAGGGGCAGCGACCTGGTGGAATCCCGCCGCAGCAAGTCCATTCCGCCTTGCGGCGGGCTCTGGTGAAAACCGGGACCCACTTAGAATCCGCTCCATGTTGTGGCCCATGCCAACGCTTGCGGTGGCACAGTGGATTCATTACCTCGGTTCCTTACAACATTTTTTCCATTTTCACTTATGGGTGTACTCACTTTTGTTGCCAGTGGTTTAAACATTGATGGGTGTGTGTTAAGCCATTTTGAGGGCACACCCAATTTACACTATTTATGCTGTACACTGACTACTTTACATTGTGTCAAAATGTCATACCTTCAGTGTTGTCTCATGAAAAGATATAATAGAATATTTACA
Organism: Phyllomedusa bahiana; assembly: GCA_025379985.1. Taxonomy (NCBI): domain Eukaryota; kingdom Metazoa; phylum Chordata; class Amphibia; order Anura; family Hylidae; genus Phyllomedusa; species Phyllomedusa bahiana. The sequence continues at coordinate 9,206 of JAODAL010050844.1, read as the reverse complement.
AAAATTTTAGGGGTGTACTCACAAACATGTTTTTGTTTTTTTGTTTTTTGCTATGTGGCATGCATCCACACAGCAAGTCATATAACAACTTCATGTGGTCAGTCAATCATCCTTTGCTTCCAGACCAGGCTATACAACAACATGTGTAACTTATTTGAGTTGCTGTGTGACCTAGAAGGGGACATGGGATAACTAACTGACCACATGCAATTGTTATATGATAAAACAACTTAATATGGTCAGTCATCCTAACCTATATCACTGTCATCCAAAGTCTGTCCTTACCTTCCAAGGCACCTATGTTCTTTTCAGGAGCCGGGACAGTAGCAGCAACACTCACTGGTGGCCACCACTGCGAGGGGGATAACAGCTCAGGCGTGGTTGGAGCAGGGATGAGCCGGGAATGTGCTGCAGATATTTGAGTCAGATTACATTTTACCAGCGGAAAGGAGACTCACTGACCAGATGAGGGCAATGAAAGCAGGGTTGCGCAGAGTCTTATTAAATATGACTGTTTAAAGCAAAAGAGGCAAAGCTCAGGTTTTCACCAGTGGGCCCCGTGCGCTATTGGCCCCCCAAGCAGCTACCTACTCTGTCTAATCAGAATGACAGCCCTGGATTCAGTGCTGAGTCTGCCCCAGAATCAGCCACCAAAACTGTCATGTGAACATACCCTTAGATTATCACCAAGAGTGCTGTTGAAATTGTTACAAGACCTGCTGCTGAGAGCTGCTGAGACAGCCGGCTGCTGAAAACTAATTGGAAGATGTAAGCCCAAGACCTAAATATTTGATGTCAAGTGTAAGTTCAGATACTAACAGGTAGCTTCCACAAAGACCTGTGTTGTGTCCCCACTATGGAGTTAACTGTAGGCACTAGGTGCAACTATGGCCCATAGCTGTGGAAGTTAAAGGAGTTGTCTCACTACAGGCTTTCAGCCTACTTCAGTTTGTCTGGCAGCATAGGATTTTTGAATTTAGCGGCATACTTCTTGTCTGCCTCTTTTCCTCCCCCTTCTCCCCTCCCCTCAGCACACAGACAGCTCTCCTCCTATGACTGCAGTAACTTCTATACAGCAGGGAGAGGGCGAGGGGGTTTGCTGCCAGAGTTAACCCTGTGTGTGCCTGCCTAGGTCTGCTGCTCACTGCTGAGTCAGCTGCACTGTGTGGCTGCTGTGGCCGAGCTCTTGCTGCTCCTCTCCACAGAGTCAGTAGACAGCAGGGAGAGGGCTGATCTATGAGTGTGGAGAGGTCTGCGAAGCTGTGTATGCTAATAGCAGAGCAGAGGGGATGTAAAGGTTCCTATACCCCCTGCTTAGCATAGAAATCTCCACGGACATCTCAAGCAACAACAAACAAACCCTGTCAGAACAGACACAGGGCAGCTGTGAAGTGTGTTACTATAATCACGATGTGTCACTAATACAGCAGAGCAGGGAGGGATATGAACTGTTCACATGCACCCCTGATCTGTTCTATTAGTATAGTCAAAGCTCCACAGACACATCATGATTATAGTAACACACTTCACTGCTGTCACATCGTACTGACCACAGATCAGCCTCACCTCTGCTCTCCTCAATCTGTGTAGAGAGCAGGAGGGAGCAGGCACACACAGGGTTAATCCAGGCAGCACAGCTACATAGACACAGAAGCCAGAGCCCTCCCCATCCCCTACAGAAGCATCACAAGTGGCCTCATACTGTGCTACTGTGCGGGAGGGGCTCTGTGCTCCAACCTGTATTTAGAAGCTGATGAGTCACCAGCACTGACAGCCAGTGAGATAAAAATCAACAGGTCGGTGGCTATAGTGATTTGAGAAGCTGATGCACTCCTACTACCAGGGATAACTCAAAATCAGTAGGACATTTGTAATGAACATATATTGCAAACCTGCTTGTTTTTTAAAGATCTTTTAATTAAAACCCAATCATTGTAGCGAGACAACCCCTTTAAAGTTGAGGGAATTGGGAAAATTTGGCCCCTTAGATGCACTTATAATATAAAAGAGATGTTTCTGGGCAGAGACAGAGTAGGTAGGATTTCCCATTGCAGTGAAGGTTCACCCTGGGCTGGTAAGGGTTTTTGCCCTTAAAGTATACTTGTAGGTAGCTTTTGGGAATAAATTGGCATGTGTGTACATGAGCTAGTGGATGGATATCAGCTACTATTATCTCACAAAATATTTTGTCTAGCACAGAAAGCATGTATGTTCGGGGAAACAGAGCAAATATAGTCCAAAAGAGACTATGTTTACACTGTTGTTCCTCATGGATCCCTCACAGAATCCATCGAGATACTTTTTTTTCAGGAATGCAAATGGATATCTGCACTGAAGGTCCCGAACAGGAGCAAAGCCCAATGTGAACCCAGCGTAAGATATATTCCTCTTTCCCTACTAAGAACACATGTATGCTCAGCTGAACCAAGCATACATGTATATACAGTACTACAGTCGAGAGGAATAGCTGTAGACTCTTTCCCATTGATGCTTCTGCCTCTAGGCATTTTTTCATTTGCCTCCCTCTAATCTTGCCTCCAGGGATTTTCCACAGCTCTGCTGGTCTTTTTATTTTATACAGAAGCTTTTAACATAATTTTAAATATGCAATGTTCGTTTTATAATAAGGAGCTAAGCATCTAGTAAGATAAGGATGAGAGCAACTTAACATTGCAATTATTTGTCTTTAAATAACTTAATCATTTCAACCTGACAACTGCTTAGTGCAGCATATTATTACCATGTAAGACTTTTTTGAGATTAAATAAATTAATTCTGGCCACTATCAGGAATTTTATTACAAATTTATTATGGCTGCTTGATATAGACACCGGACTATAAGTATAAAAAGATGGAAAGAAATGAATTGTCTGAGGGCAGCCTGTGTGAACATCTCTTATCATCACTTGGCTGCCAAATAAACCAATTATAGGATGAGTGCACATTGCTCCTGAGCCATACATTTAATGTATACACACGAAAAAGCTCCTGGTGTATATGATAAATGCATCTTAAGTGCTCACTTCACCCAACAGAAGCCAAAAAGTGTGTGCCAGAAAAAGAGAAGCAGAATCAGCTTTCCTATTCCAATGAAATATCAAACCCTATGGGTGACTGGAGGCATTTTGGGCAACATTTTTGAACGGGGCTGCGCCATTTTTTTGGTGTGCTTTGGGACAAACAAACTGTAATAGCACTGTTCTATAGATGTATTAACCTTCGTACAGCCAAACTTGGCACATTGTATTCCTGACACAACACTTTTGAACGCACTAAAAATGTGTGCCATGTTGCATCAGAGTTGTACAATGTGCCATGTAAAAATGCAAAAATGCGTCAAAGTTTGGCGCAAAACTGTAATTCAAATTTCAAAGTGGCTTGGCTGAGACTAGTTTTGGCATAGAACGGGACACATTTATAAAGTGCCCACCAGAGTGATCACCGGTCGGGGCCAATGCTGCAGGATATCAATTGTAATATGCAGCAATTGTGTGAACTCTGTTTTAGAGTTCACAGGATCCCCAGGATGCATCCGTACATCCAGGTGCGTTAACCCCCAAATGACCTGGATGTATGGATACGTCCAAGGTTATTAAAGGGTTATAAAAATATGTATAAAACAGACTTTTACACTTTTTTTCCTGATATTATTTAAAACAAAAATCTTATTTAAAAAGTACAAAAAAATAAAGTATCATGGGAAAAAAGGTGAAAATTAGCAGAATAACCGAGTGGGAAAAAACGTTATAATGTTCAAAGCTGTGCATACAAAAGAAAATATAAAATGAGCCTGGTCAAGAAGGAGGGGTAAACAGCCTGGTCAGGAAGTGGTTAACAATAGTATTATTATTATTATTACCGCCGGGAGTCCACTGGGGAGCACGGAGCGCTCGCTCTCTGCACCGCAGTGGTATCTCTTCTCCTGCATGCACTCCGGAGGAGTCGCATACAGGGGAAGAGATAGCTGACAGTGCCTGGGCCATAGCAGCGCCCGGACGCTGTCGGTACTCGGCATTCAGTTATATGCGCTCCCTGAGGAGCCGCATATAACTGAAGCATCCCTGTCGGCACTCGGGCCATCGCAGCGCCCGAGTGCCAACAGTGACTCGTGTATAAGCCGAGGGTGAATTTTTCAGCACATTTTTTGTGCTGAAAAACTCGGCTTATACTCGAGTATATACGTTATTATTATTATTATTTTTATTATTATTATTATTATTATTATTATTATTATATAAGTAATATAATAATAATAATAATAATAATCTCTTATAATGGTAAAGTGTATATATACGATGTTCTTTGAAGTAATATTATTGTTTCTGTCATCTGTATACTGTGGATGACACTATCTAAAAGGAGTTAATTCAGTGCTGTCCAGGCTATGACATAAGCCAGCAACTTAATAAAACTTTAGTAGATCTAAGAGAAGCAATTTACTTCACTGTCATAGTCTGATCTAACTGGGTGACTTCAGACAAGGCATCTTCACAAAGTGGTGAACACAACGACCCCCTGTGCACATTCTAATCAGATCAGCGCTCCTTCTGTTCCCTTTAACAGGTGAACTTTCCATTCTGCATATCACTTCACGGTGGCACCAGGGATCAGCGATTCCCTATCACTATATAGGCCAGTTAAAAGGGATACCTGTAATAACAGAGTGACATCCCATTGTTTTCTGATAAGAGCAATAATTGCCTCTGTTACAAAGAGACCTTTGAGCCAAACCTGCTGAGGACAAGGCTGATTAATTAAAAAGCTATGGACTGCTTCAGAGCACTCCACGCTTTACTGAGCTTCCTGTGACCACTGCACCTAGAAAATAACCTGTGCACAGCACCTGAGGGGAAGTCCAGAGAGGAGTTTAATATTATCATTCTCAGGAAAGAAGAGCCGGGACGACGCAAGACAATCAGTGGCATCAGGTTAAGGGACCCAGCAGTGTAATTAATGCTTCATTGTGCAGGTCCGCTTATAATAGAACTCAAAGCATTCATGGACACATAGCTTACACCACAAGTGAGATCACTGCAGACCTCTCATCTATGATATCCCACTTTAATTATAGGATGTAGATATGAAAAACTGAAAAAATGACCTATGGACATATTCTAGCTATATGCACTGTTGATTATTATGATGACCACCAGCTAAAATCCATTGTTTTCACCGTGTTCAGCATGGACAACAACTAGACGGATTGAGAAGGATTCCATAAGGTCCTGGTAGGTTGTCTCCGGTATCTGGAGCCATGCTGACTGCATCCCACAGCTACTAGAGGAGCGAACAGGACGATCAAGGTGGTCCCACAGCTGCTCAATTGGGTTCAAGTCTGTGGGTAGTTCTTGGAAGTCTTGGTCATAGTCTTGAAACCAATGCCAGACATTTCTAGCCCTAAAACATGTCAAATTGTCTTGTATTAGAAGATCCCATCTGTGGTAGAAAATCATCATGTGATCTGCAAGGAAGGATTCATACCAAAATCGGTTGAAAGGGACTTGAGAACATTCACCAGACCATGATGCTTCCACCACCCTTGCTTTGAAAGCCAATAATCATCCCTTTTTAAAACTCTGATAAATTCAGACTTTTGTCCATTACAGCAACAAGTGATATGTGTGCAGACAGGCTATCACACGCCTTATATACTCACCAAGCCAGCTGACCACATGTGACTTTCATTATGAGTTACGTCCTGCCAATGTCAAAAGTGGTCATAATAATGTGACTCGGCTATGGCTATATATTATTGTTATAGATTTTTTCATTTATTTCTTTAAATGGAAATAATTTAAAATTGATTCATAAAATCATACACACTGTGTACTGTGACACAGCAGAGACAAGGAAGTTATACACAATAAATCATTCATCCACTGTTTATTGTATGGAGGCATGATATACAGAACAGGATTTCCTGCACAATATACAGTTCATCACACACCAAGACAGTGATATGGGATTAAGATTACATGCCCGAGGCTTTATTGCGAGACAAGGCAAACAGACGGAGGGGTGTTATTCATCTTCTTTATGGACATTCAAACTTTCGTACTCAGGAATGTCTTTTTATGTAGCTGCCTTATAATGTTTATGAAATGTGAAACCTCACCAAAGAGTGTAACAGAGAATCAAACTGTGTAGGCACACACCCAATTAACCGGGCAAAAGGTAATACACAGTGTTTCAATTATTCATACGTTTCTAGGAGAAGTAACAGAGAAGACTCTCCAGAATTATTAATGGCAGTTCATACAATTATCTGAGTAGTTCACACTGGCAGGTGACGTGAATAACATTGATTATCTCGTTACAATGTCAACTGTCAAGTGATGGGACGTATCAGGCAATGAACAGCTAGTTATTGAAGATGATGTGTCTGATGCAGAAAAATGGGCAAGTGTAAGGCTATGAGCAACCTTGACAAGAGCCAAATTGTGATGGCTAGACGACTGGGTCAGAACAATATCAAAACTCCAGGTCTTGTGGGATGTTCCTAATATGTAGTGGCCCAAGGAAGGACGACCAGGTCATCGGCTAATGCATGTGGTCAATAAAAACCAGCAATGTAGACACGCTGGGTAAATAATTCTTTTAAATACATAGAATTTATTATAGCAAATAGTAGCAAAAAGCTCACAATACTTAGTACGATACAGGTTACTTGTGCTTAGTTGCACATAGCATAGTGGTCCGACTGTCCAAATGTATGGTTAGGCAAAAGTCCTGTTGCATCCACATTGCACAGCGGGCTCCTCTCCTTTCTTGGAGTACGCAGGCAGAGCGTCCAACTGGACAGGCGGGCAGTCAGCGCAAGCGCGCAACGTTTCGAGAGGCACCTCCTCTCTTTCTTAAGCGTGAAGAAAGAGAGGAGGTGCCTCTCGAAATGTCGCGCTAACTGCGTACTCCAAGAAAGGAAAGGAGACGCTGTGCTATGTGGATGCAATATGGACTTTTGCCCAACCATACCTTTGGACAGTCGGACCACTTTGCTATGTGCAACAAAGCTCAAGTAACCTGTATCGTACTAAGTATTGTGAGCTTTTTGCTACTATTTATTATAATAAATTCTATGTATTTAAAAGAATTATTTACCAAGCATGTCTACATTGCTGAGTATGGAAGGAGCTGCAGATCTCCTGGCTGGGTAATTGATGAGCCGACTTTAGGTTGATAACTACCAGTACACATAATAAAAACCAGAACAGCACAATTTGCTGACAAAGTACATGTTGGTGATAGGAGAAAGTCAGATCATACCGTGCAGTACTTGATGTATACAGATTTGCAGAGCTCTGGGCCCATGATGACCCAGTTTACCACCAAAAGTTTCTACAGTCGGCAAAAAGGCATCAAGGCTGAGCCATAGAGCAATGAAAGAAGGTGGCCTGGTCTTAGGAATTCCATTTTTAGTGCATCATGTATAGGGTTGACATTTTTTATACCAAAAAATGCATTGCAGGGCATGGTGACGTCACAGAGAGCCTGGAAGGCTGTCTGCACAGACTGAGTACAGAAGGAGCTCACTCCTTCTGTGTCTCACTTAGCTTTTGTGATTGTGAGATTGCAACAGCTAAGGTGTTAATCCCCCCTCTCAGAGTAAACTCCGTTCGGGCCGATGCTGCGGGATGTCAGCTGTAATATACAGCTGACATATCACAGAGATTGCGCAAACTCTGTTTTAGAGTTCGCGCGATCACCATCTATACGATATCTATACGTCCAGGTGCGTTAACCCCCAAACGAGTTGGAAGTATGGATACATCCAAGGTCATTAAGGGGTTAAGGAACATGATTTCAAAGCATTGGTTTGACCTCCAAATACCCCAGATCTCAATCCGACGAGACAGTTTAAGTTCATGAAGACCTCACCTTGCAGTTTATAGGACCTAAAGGGGTTGTCCAACTTCAGACATTGATGGCGCTTTGCTAAGACATTCCATCAATGTCTGAAGTAGGGTAACCCCTTTAAAGAGAACCTGTCACATAGGTTATGCTCCCTTGCTGAGAACAGAACAAGCTAGTGTCAAACATGCTGTTTCCAGCGCTGTGTCCCTTATTCTGTAAGATGCTGTAGTTTTAGAGTACTTAATGCTGAAATCTGCAGTTTTCAGCCAGAAAAGAGTCAGGAAAAGAGTCCATTTTTTCATGCCCCACCCACCTGAGGTTAGCCCCGCCCACCTCACAACTGAATAACCTATTACTTTGAATAGTTAGAAACATGTGAATAACTGCCAAGTGGGTGGAGCTAGTCTTTGGTGGGTGGGGCTAACACCTGCTCATGAATAAGATTTGAGCATTAAATGCTCTAAAACTACAGCATCTTACAGAATAAGGGGCACAGCACTGGAAACAGCATGTCTGTCCCTAGCTTGTGCTGTCCTCAGCAAGGTGTTCATAATCTATGTGACAGGTTCCCTTTAAGAGCATGTCCCCACGGCACAGAGCATATACCGTTTTTTGCGGCTGTGTACACGGCCGTAGGGGGGGCGGCTTTTCTCCGTGGTTTGCAGAGAAAAGCCCTTCACATTGACTTGTTCAAAATTCCGCCCAAAAACCGGGTGGAAGAATGAACAAGTTCTATGTTTTTCGGACCACCGGCAGTCTAAAGAAATGTCTGGCGGAAAATCCGTGCAGTGAGGACCGCTGCACGGATTTTCCTTTAAGGCCCGTTGTAAAGTTTCACAGCCGGTTTACAGATGACTTTCAAAACCAAAAAACATCTGTAAAACTGTCTAAAAACCCTTGCCATGGGGACAAGCCCTAAAGGTGTTATCCCATCTAACTGTTTCATAGAGCCTGCTCTACATAGTATACTTAAGGTGCTACTTCTTATGCAGGCTGTGGATGGTTCCACAGCATTGCTTGACATTTCAGCTCTGCTAGCTCCTATTCTTAGCTGAGCCTGTTACAGGAATATTATTGATGGAGTGGTTGTGAAAAACAATGACACTGTCTGTTTGGCTATAAATATAAGCTGTATATGTGTGACCCGGGGTAAGTTCTACTGTCACTGTCCTTATCAAGTGTAAATTAGTTACTTCTCCTTGGCCATTAGAGGGCACCAAAAGTACCAGCACACAGCATGGTTGGTTGGACAGCACAGGACTAGAACAGTCAAACCTAGTGTTGTGCATGCTAAAAAAAGGGGAGGAGACAGAAGTTGCTGGAACACTGTTGGAGGAGTGGATTCTGGGTAGTTA